>CP139509.1:422803871-422893665 GCA_021014915.2 Artemisia tridentata subsp. tridentata
AAGGGCACAACCACTCCCGATACTCTATGTATTTTGAGGACTAAAATACTAACCGATCAGTACCGAGGTATATGATTGTTTGGTACAAACAATGATGTGTGAAAAACAACAAATTCACACTATGACTAATCTAACAAGTCTTGCAACGCTTTGTTGAAGCTTGTGATGCTTTGATCTCTTTGCTACAAAAGAAAGATCACTAAGAATGAAATATGAAATATGAATGGGTTAGAAATGAATGAAAGAATGAATGATGTTGTTTATGCTTATGAGTGATGAAAAAACATGAATGTGTGGCTTGCTATTTATAGGCCAACTGCCATTGCAAACCACGGATGGGACGGATCCAAATTTTGGGATCCGTCCGTTATGCTGTTTGGTTCCGTGGGAGCCTGACAGCAAATCTCCAAATATCTTCAACAAAACTAACCAAAGATATTTCCATATCTTTTCTTTGAGTAAAGATCAATCTAAGATATTCATATGATCTTCAAAATCTTCTAAAAATATCAAAGTGATGCATGCCATGATGTCATTGTATAATTTCTAAATTTAAAATTAAAATGTAGATGTATGTAACTTGTAAATGAATGTAACATGTATATGAATGTGATATGTATATACTAGTGATCATATATGTAGCATGTAGATGATGTTATGAGTTTATGAAAAGCTTGTGGCTATATATGTAAAAGACTTAACTATATTTATGCTTTGCTAAAAATAAAGTTTATAATTGTCATTAACAAAATATAGCAAATATCGTAAAATATAAATAACGTTTTTAGAAGATATTTGTATTAACACTCCTAATTCAATGTAGCTTCGATTGAATGTACCCGAAAATACATATTAGTTATGTATTTCCTTTAGCATTCAAGAGACATTATGCAAATGATGTTTTAAACATAACGTTTTTATTTGTATGAACAATGAAAAATTATTTGTCCTAATTGTGAGAAGCTTTTTATAAAAATTTGACATGGGGTTTTTAACAAATTATGATAATGTCCTACAAGCTGCAATTCCTAACTAAGGGAAACATGATTAGTTATGTAATTTAGCAAATGTACTTCATGATTTATCAAAAAAATGCATAATCCCCAAGTTTAGGTTTTGTGCAAGAAATAGAAGCCCTAGACTCAGATCAGGAGTGCAAATGTAGTTAGAAGACTTACAGTGTTGATTGGAGCACAAATTCTTTGAAGAAGATGCCTAAATTCTGAGAATGGTGTGCAATGGGACGTGTTTGAGTTATTTGTGTGTTATGGGTATGAGAAAAGGAGTGTTTGTTTAATATATTCAAAAACCAACCCAGGAACCTACGGATGGGGCGGAACCAAATATTCGGTTCCGCCCTTGTTGTCGAAGGGTTCCTTGGGACCAGTTTTGTGTTTTGGTCAGTTTTGTCGTGTTTGGTTAAGCTAAGGTTTAGGCTAAGATTTTAACTACAAATTTGGTTCCATTAGTCCTAAACCAAGTCTAAGAAGATTAAATGGTTCTTGCTTAAAAGGTTTTGTTTGGATATCGGCAATGTTATCTTCCGAGGATACTTTCTCGATTAAGATGTTTCCTTTTTGAGCATTGTCACGGAGAAAGTGATGACGGATTTCAATGTGTTTGGTTCGAGCATTTGAACTGGATTTTTACTAAGATCGATAGCTCCTTTGTTGTCGCAAAGAATAGGGACATCGTTGAGTTGGATTCCGTAGTCGACGAGAACTTGTTTCATCCAAAGAGATTGTTGACATGCTTTTCCTGTTGATACGTACTCGGCTTCGGTTGTTGAGATTGCTAGAGCCGTTTGTTTCTTCGAAAACCATGAGGTAAGACAATGCCCAACAAAAGTACAAATACCACTTGTACTTTTTCTATCGACATAGTCACCGGCATGGTCCGAGTCGGCATACACTATGGTTTCGACACCCGTTCCTTTGGGATATCATAATCCTAAGTGTGTAGTACCTTTTATGTATCTAAATATTTGTTTTACGGCTTCAAGATGGGATGTTTTAGGATCTTCTTGAAAGCGAGCACATAGAAAAACACTAAACATAATGTCAGGTCTACTAGCCGTGAGATAGAGTAGACTACCAATCATTCCTCTATATTTAGTTTTATCTACGGATTTGCCTTCTTCATCCTTGGTGAGTTTAGCTTCTGAGGACATAGGTGTTTTCATAGGTTTAGAATCTTCAAGACCAAATTTCTTGAGCATATCTTTTATGTATTTAGATTGGTTAAAGAATATCCCATCTTCTAGTTGTTTTATTTGAAGGCCTAAGAAAAAGTTTAGTTCTCCCATCATACTCATTTCAAACTTGTCATGCATGATTTTTGAGAAATCATCGCATAACTCTTGACAAGTTGATCCGAATATGATGTCATCCATATATATTTGAACAATGATAATATGTGATCCCTTTTTCTTAGTGAAGAGAGTGTTGTCTACTAGTCCCATGGTATACTTATGTTCAACTAAGAATATTTTAAGTCGATCATATCATGCTTTTGGAGCTTGCTTAAGTTCGTATAAAGCTTTTTTAAGTTTATAGACATGATTTGGTTTTTCAAAATCGTCAAAGCCGGGAGGTTGTGCGACATACACTTCCTCATTTATGAAACCATTAAGAAATGCACTTTTGACATCCATTTGAAAAAGTTTAAAGTCATGTGTACATGCATATGCAAGTAATATTCTAATTGACTCGAGCCTAGCAACCAGAGCAAAAGTTTAATTGTAGTCAATGCATTATTGTTGATTATAGCCTTGAGCTACTAGCCTAGCTTTGTTTCTAGACACTACACCATTTTCATCCATTTTATTTCGAAAGACCCATGTTGTTCCAATTATGGTTTGACATTTTGGTTGAGGAACTAATGTCCAAACATCATTTCTAACAAATTGGTTTAATTCTTCTTGCATTGCTATGACCCAAGATTCAACTTTTATTGCCTCATTTATATTTTTGGGCTCAATGGTTGATATGAAACAAAAGAAGTTACTTTGATTTTGAAGTTTTGATCTTAACGTTATTTCATTAATATTTCCTATGAGACTATCTAATGGATGACTTTTAGATTCTTTGACATTGACTATTTCTTTATTTAATTGTTCATCTTCCTTGTCATTATCTAGATTCTCTTGGTTTTCAACCATTTGACTTTCAACTAATTCATCATCTACCAAAGGTGATGTCTTAGAGGGAGGTGGACTTTCGTCAAATGTTACGTTTAACGATTCCTCGACTCTTAAGGTTTCTTTGTTCAAAACAATATAGGCTTTGCTATTTTAAGAATATCCAAGGAACACACCTTCATAAGACTTTGGGTCAAATTTGATGAGATAATCCTTAGTGTTTAGAATGAAGCACTTGCTTCCAAAAACGTTAAAGTATCCTAATGTAGGCTTTTTGCCTCTATATAGTTCATATGGAGTTTTATTCAAAAATGGTCTTATTAAAACTCTATTTAAGATATAGGTAGATGTGTTAACGGCGTTACACCAAAATTTTTGTGGTATGTTTTGTTCATTAAGCATTGTTCTACTCATTTCTTGGAGTGCTTGGTTTTTACGTTCTACTACACCGTTTGACTGAGGAGTACAAGGAGCTGGAAAATTATGTGTTATGCCATTAGCATCACAAAAAGCTCCAGATTGAGTTTCATTATCAAATTCACGACCGTGATCCGTTCTAATTGACACAATGCTACTTCCTAGTTGATTTTGAATTTTCTTACTAAGAATTTCAAATTTATCAAAAGCTTCATTTTTACTTTTCAAAATTTTTGTCCAAGTGTATCTTGAATAATCATCTACTATGACCAAAGTATAGAAGTTGCCTCCATAACTTTGTATAGCGGATGGACCAAATAAATCCATATGCAAAAGTTCTAGACACCTAGATGTAGACACCATATTTTTAGCCTTATGGCTATTATGAACTTGTTTCCCAATTTTGCAAGCATCACAAAAGTGTTGGTCATATTTCAACTTAGGTAGGTTCCTAACGAGTTCCTTTGATGATAGAGATTGGATGAGTCTCATACTGGCGTGGCCTAAGCGTCTATGCCAAAGAGTTGAGTTATCATCTAGAGAGGTGAGGCAGAGTTTATCTTTAGATGTTTTATCTATTTTCATAACATATACGTTATTTTTCAAAACTCCTTTAGCTATGGTTATACCGTCTTTTAGTATTTTACTTCTGTTTACACTAAAGAAGACATCATACTTTTTACGGCATAGTTGGCTAATGCTAAGCAAGTTAAATCATAGGTTATCAACATGAGAAACATCATCAATAGAGAGAGAGTCATGAGAGATAGTACCTTTTCTGACAATTTTGCTTTTTAACTTGCTACCAAAAGTAACGTTACCTCCGTCATATTCTTGGTAGGTTGAGAAAAGGCTCTTGTTTCCCGTCATATGCCTTGAACACCCGCTATCTTTTATTCACTCGTCTGGTTCCAAACCGACTTTCAAGCATGCCTAAGTTATAGAAAAACTCAAGCATTTGGTCACCAATATCTCATGGGTCCATTTTGGTTAAACATCCCATTAACTTGATTCATTTATGGAAATGATGGATATGGGTTCCATTGCATGTAGTTGGGACTTTGATAATGCCTAGGAAAGTTTTGGTTCCAACCATTTTGATAATTTGGTTGTGTGTTGTAGTTGCTTCTTGGAAAGGGGCGTTTGGGAATAGTCGTCCTAGGTCTTTGTTGACTAGTTTTAGTTCTAAATTCATTCTTAGCAAGTCCTACTCCTATAGTAACAGCTGATTTTTGTTTATTTACAGTTGAACTAGTATTAGGTTTCCTTATGACTTTAACGAACTCTGTACGAGCCAATATGCAAGCTTTCTGTTCTGCTACAGTTCCCACAGATCCCTTCTCAACTACTAGCGGAACCAAGGATTTGGTTCCGTCTGATCCGTGGGTTTCTGAGACTGTTGGAACAGTTTCTTGTACTTTTTCGGCTTGTGTCATTAGACTACTTAAATCTCCTAATTTCTTAAAACCTAGTCCAGTTTTATCATGTAGTAATTTTTGGATTTTCATTATTTCATCTACACAACTAATATTCTTATCAAATCTTTTGAATTTAGAGTTTTGTTTGATAAGAGCGTCCTGTGTGATTTTAAGTTTCTCTAATTCAAGTCTAAGCTCTTGACATGATATACATACCTCGTCAATAGCTTTACTCTTTTCTAATCGTTTAGCTTTTTCTTTTAACTCATAAACTTCATTTTCTAAAAATTCCTTTTTAGTTTTCAAAAACTTATTTTTGTTTATGATTTTTAAGCTAAGTTCACATAGTTTGTTATATTCATTTTGCAAGGCTTCGTCATCAATATAAGAATAAGATGAGTCAGAGTGTACCTCGTTTGAGTCATGAGCCATGAGAGCAACTTCGTCATTCTAAGGCTCTTCGTTATCATCTTCACTGTTACTCCAAGCACCACTTACAAAAGCTCTTTGAGTTTTGTTTTTGGGTGGCTTAGAACAATCTCCTATTAGATGACTTGTATCTCCGCATCTAAAATATTTTCTTTCCCCTTTTCCTTTCTTGTCATCACGATCCTTCCGAAAGGATTTCTTGTTTTCTCAAGGTTGCCTTACGAACTTTATTCGTCTTCTAAAGAACTTCTTGAAATCTCTTACGGCCATGGCATATTCTTCATCTTCGCTACCCGAACTAGACTCTTCATCATCACTTGAGTCTACTCTAGCTTTTAAGGCAATGGATTTGACTTTTTCCTTTTTACCCTTAACTATTTCCGAATATTTTTCCATTACCATTTCATGAACTCTGAGATTTTCGATTAACTCGTCAAGTGACACGCTTGAAAGATCTTTAGATTCTTCAATGGCCGTCACTTTTTCTCTCCACTTCGGATGGAGTGCTCTAAGGAATATTCTGACAAAGTTCTTACTATAAAAAGATTCATCAAGTGATTTAAGAGAAGTAATGATAGTATTAAACCTAGCAAATGCACTATCAATGGTCTCATCTTCAAGAATAACAAATTGTTCATATTGTTGAACAGGAAGATCAATTTTGTTATCCTTGACTTGTGAGTTTCCTTTATGTGTGATTATTAAATATTGCCAAATTTCTTTTGCGGTTTTTCACATAAAGACTCTTTCATACTCTTTTCTAGGTAGAACATTGTAAAGCATCATTTTTGCCTCATTATTTTTGGCAATCAACTTCTTTTGCTCATCACTATGACGAGCAAGTAAAGTATCCTCATCCCGACCACTTGAGATATCTTTTATTATAGCTTTATGATCACCTTCTATAATATTATACCATAGATCTATGTCTTTTGATTTCACATAAGTTTCAAAGCGGTTTTTCCAATATATAAAACCATTTGGTTCAAATAGTGGTGGTCTTTGCATAGATTGCCCTTCTTTGAAGTTTTCAAAATCCATGGATCGTTCCAAGTTTTAAAATACAATATATTTTAAGAATCTTGAGTAACGTAGCTCTTGATGCCAATTGTGGAAAACTAGAAGGGGGGTTGAATAGTTTCACCGTTTTTAAAATTAATTTGCTTTGAATACTTAGTGTGATTTCAACTAATGCAAATAACAAACAATAAATAACATGCAAGTAAAGAAAGAAACGATCAAACCACAACACGATTGTTTATAGTGGTTCAGTCTACAAGGACTCTGTAACACCCCCAAAATCTGTTTTAGCGGAAGCATACATGTCACTGGGGTGCTACTCAATTGGTATCACAACACAAAGTATAAAAAATGGTTTTACCTCAACCATTTAAAATAGATTTCATATTCAAAAGTGATTTGTTTACAACATTTCAAAAATGGTGCGGAAATATAAGCCCATAAAAGATTTCAAGTGGTCCCAATTATATCAGAGTCTTCTATAACCATGCCATGCCGAAAGCCTTCACCACTAGATTAACGCCTTAACCAGAAAATACATGCAAAAAGTGTCAACACGAGGTTGGTGAGTTCATAGGTTTAAATATTCGTGAATGTGGAATGCCAGTTTATAATATTCAGTTAAGCGGTACGCTCGTAATGACCAGTACACCTGGTAGTGTGACCGTTATGCCCGGTAATGTGACCGTTACACCCGGTATGTGACCGTTACACCCGGTCATGTGACCGTTACACCCGGTCCTGTTATATGTGTTCGTCCAGTACCCCTAGTCAATGTGTGTGTTATGTGTACATATAATGCATTCGAGTGAACATTCAAGTATTTCAGCCAAACAGTCAAATATGGAGTAAATAGTTCGCATTTTCCAAATAAACAGTCATAGAGTTTAATTGAAAACGAGCATGTATTCTCCCCCAAAACAGTTGTAAAACAAGTAAAGGTAGGGGCCATGAACTCACCTTAGCTTGCAGCAACGCAAAAAAAATATCACAGTGGTCACATCTGGCATCATGAGTAAAATATAACGATATCGAGGGTATAGGCACAACGGTGCCGGATCAGCACAACCTAATATATATGCAGTCATCTCAGAATACGTCTCAAAAAGTAAAGAGTTATGAAAAGACAAGCGTCTTAGTTTTCGTGGATTACTCGTAACAAAGTTTGTAAAAAGTTTAGATTTAACGTTTCGTGTGGTGGTAAGATAGCATAGACTCAAGAATACTCAAGCCAAATAGGAATAGAGAATCGACATAGTCGAGACAAGTACGGACGAGAACTTGAGTCGAGAAAGAAATGACAAACGAAGTCAAGGAAAAATAGTGACAAAGGAGAATGTCGACAAAATGAGTCAATTAATACGTTTTCGGTGTTTTCCCAATGATCCCAATAGTTCGGCAAAAATCAATAAAGTTGTAGAAAGGTAATTTAAGTTTTAAAAGGAAACTTAAATTAGTATATCACATGGTAAGTGTTTTCATGTTAATAAACTACACGTTTCGATTATTGTCGGGTTTTTATAAGATAAAAGGTTTTTCGACATTAAAGTATAAGTTTAGGGAGTTTTATAAAATTTTGGCATGATGCGCCCATTTATAAAGTCTTCACAAGTTGTCGTGACTTTATTGACATCAATTTTCTCAAAACAATATCTCCCGACAATTTATAGTTTAACACATATGTATTATGTTTTTAACAAAAATATCACTCATTTTAGTTCCTGCCCTTTTTAATCTACAGACGCCCCCTTTGTTAGGCTTGCGACCCATTCTAAGACCATATGTACCCTACGGGCTTGGCCCAAGCTTAAATCAAATGCACTTATACACTGTTAAGCCCAAAATGCACCCCAATTTGAATAAAGCTTACACATATGTGTTACTCATTGAACTAACATTTCTTCTTCTTTTTTTTTTTCTTTTTTTTTTTTTTTTTAGTTACTAGTCCAAAATGAGCCTAATTCATAGTCGAAAGCTGGAACTTAAGTTGAGACCAAACTTCAAACATTTGACCATTATCGTGATTTGTGGTAACTTTCATTTGTAATACTAAGGTAACAGTATGACCACGAAAAGTGAGTAGAGAAGGTGAGCAGATCAAACCACCAAGCAAACATACATCCTCTTTTCAAAACAAGGCCAAATGAGTACACCTAAATGCGTTTTCCTGTTTCTGTCTCGAGACCAAAAGTGACACAATTAAGCACTAGACACGAACCTAATCAGGCGCATACATTTATATACAAATTCACGACTAACCCGAGACCAAACGAACTTTCTTTGTTAACCGAGACTAGAGCACTAATCAAAGGAATAAGCATGACTAAATCATGCTTATCGACATAACAAACCGAGTAAACACAAGACCAAGTCATCATTAACCCAATAATAACTCAAACAAACACCCTATTTCGAGCTTATGAAAGATCAAATAAGCCATAGGCTTCACAGAAAGGAGATAACGAGTTGACTCAATCCGACATACCACCGAGACTAAACAACACGAGGCAAATGAAATCAACTTTGGTATTTTAGTTCATCATTCAACTGGACAAAATCTGAGGACTAAATGGGACCAACCCGACCCAGTAACAAGCAAATCAGTGACAAATCTTACCACACGAAATGTTTAGCAACCATGTTCCAATTTGAATCCTAACCAGGAAACTAATTAAACATGTCTTTCATTATTTTAGTTTCACGAAGACTAACAACGAGGTTTAATATAATTGCTTCAAATAAAAGTAATTTAACAAAACAAGTTTTATTAAGTTAATCCACGAATTCATCAAACTCAAAATTCAAATATATTTACAAAATCAGTAGAAATGAACACGAAGGAGATTTGGATAAAACCTTTACGAATGTGAGAGATGTTGATTGAGAAACAATGGAACCCAAGTACAAATTGATCCAATCCGAATCCAAGCGAGAACCACAGCAGACTCTTTATCACTCTCTTAAGAAAACTTTTCTTGTGATAATTTACAAGTGAGATTTGTGGATGTGGGATCTCCTGTGGATTCGGTGTGATTAAAAAGAAAAGAGGAGGTAAAGCTTGACCAACTTTCCTAGTGTGCTTCTCATGAAGAGCCTAGTTTGAGAAAGGTCACCATCAATTTTCCTTCCCAAGAGCTAGGCGTGACTTTGGGAAGAAGAAAAGCAGAGAACTCGTGACTATGGGGAGAAGAGAAGCAGAGAAAAGGAAATAAAGTAAAAAGGAGAAGATAAAGAAGGGGGCGGTTGTATCTTAAATGGAGGGTTAGGTTTAATGACTCCCCGTGTATTCCGTGTCCCGCTGAGTTAAATTTTAAACGTAACCTCTTGGTCTGGTAAAAATACGGGAAATATATTTCTGCAAATGTTTTTTTTATAAGTGTGATGTAAAAACAAGGTTATTGACCCCGATAATGAATTATAAAATTTAAGCCATTACTGTTGTGGTGACGGTACGCTTGTGGCGTCACGTTTTTCAGAAAACAAGATGACTTATTGGTTTTGCAAATAAATGCCAACAAATGATCATTTTACTTTTCTTGATAAAATTTAGTGATTTGGAGGTTTACTGTATTTCTATAGTGTGCGAGATAACTTTCTGAAATAGTCAAATAAGCTCAAAAATGCTCAATTAAATTGTCAAGTAATAATAAGTTAATTTTTATCATTAAAATAATGTTTGAAAAATTACGGGTGGTTACAGACTCTCTTCCTTGCCCTACTCCACTCCTCGAGTCTCTAACTCGAGAGTTTTTCTTCACTAAGAAACAAGCTCCCTTCTCGGTGGAGAAAACCTTTACAAGCGTCGCTTACACTTTTTCCGGTACAAAGTTAAATACCGAGTTCTTTTACAAGGGCACAACCACTCCCGTTACTCTATGTATTTTGAGGACTAAAATACTAACCGATCACAACAGAGGTATTATTATTGTTTGGTACAAACAATGATGTGTGAAAAACAACAAATTCACACAGTGACTATCTAACAAGTCTTGCAACGCTTTGTTGAAGCTTGTGATGCTTTGATTTTCTTGCTACAAAAAAAGATCACTTAAAATGAAATATGAAATATGAATGGGTTAGATAAGAATGAAAGAATGTATGATGTTGTTTATGCTTATGAGTGATAAGAAAACGTGAATGTGTGGCTTGCTATTTATAGGCCAACTGCCTCAACAAGCCACGGATGGGACGGATCCAAAATTAGGGATCCGTCCTTGTACCATTTTGTTTCCGTGGGAACCTGACAGCAAATCTTCAAAAATCTTCACCAAATCTAACCAAGATATTTCCATATCTTTTCATTGAGTAAGGATCTTTACAAGATATTCATATGATCTTCAAA
This sequence comes from Artemisia tridentata subsp. tridentata, assembly GCA_021014915.2. NCBI lineage: Eukaryota > Viridiplantae > Streptophyta > Magnoliopsida > Asterales > Asteraceae > Artemisia > Artemisia tridentata. Next base: position 422,814,637 of record CP139509.1, read on the forward strand.
TGATCTTCAAAATCTCTAAAAGATTTCAAAGTGATGCATGCCATGATGTCATAATACATTTCTAATTTTAGATTAAAATGTATATGAATGTAACTTGTCAAATGTATATTAAAGTGAATATGTAACATGTATATACTAGTTAGATGATGTTATGTGTTTATGAAAGACTTGTGACTATATATGTAAAAGACTTAACTATATTTATGTTTTGCTTAGAATAAAGTTTATAATTGTCATTAACAAAATATACAAAGATCGTAAAATATAAATAATGTTTTTTAGACGATATTTGTATTAACACGATCCTTTTTTCTTCCCATGAGAAAAGATAAAGATCTTTTTGAAAATCATACATGCCCTTAACCTCATGTACCCAAGGTTTTCCCAACAAAATATCACAATCATCAAAATCATCCACAATACAAAGTACCTCTACTTTATAGAATTTTCCAATGCTTACCGGAACCCAACAAACTTCGTAACCTTCAATTGGACAAACTTCCATTGGCATTTTTAAGAACTCTACCAATTTTCTTGAAACCAAATTATTTATGCAACAACCATCAATAATTAAAGAACATACCGAATTATTGATTAGAATTCTTGAACGAAAAATCTTGGTTGTATACACCCGATCATCCTTCTTTCTCTCCTCCGATTCTTCAACTCTTCCATTGTTGAACGGGGATTGGTTGCTCTTACGGTTGTCAATAGATCCACATATGGTTGGACGAATTCTTGAACCTCCATAATTGCTACCCTCGCGATTCTTGTGGATTGATGCCCCACCATGATCCATGTACTCTCCAGACCATACCCCACCAACAGTATGGATTTTTGAATCTTCTACACAATTCATCATCTAAGATGCTAACAAGCTCTATACATTAATTGAAGTAGAACCTTCTACATCAATTACCACCAGGATGCTAAGAAGCTCTGATGCCAACTGACGCAGGACGCGCGGAAGCGTACTTAGATAAACCCTAATCCAATGGTGATAACCAAGGCGCACCTTGCGGGAATAAACCCAAATAAAGAGATAAACTCTAAAACACAATTTATTAATGATTTCCAGGAATACAAAACAATAAACCCAAACCCTATATTTATAGGGAAGCCAAACTTGGGGAGAAAGTAATTAAATTACATCTAGAACCATCTTAAACTTAAATAAGAAAACTGACTCTCTCGACATGGTTACGGTGTAAGTGGAAAGTCCATTTACGGCATAACCGACCTAAAACTGAAATAAGGAAACTTGACACGACCTAGTTACGGCGTAATTGAAGAATTCAGTTACAGCATAAATATGACACAGTAAGTATTACGACATTGCAACTAAGTTACGGCGTAACTAAATATTCCAGTTATGGCGTAACTGTGACACAGTGGGCATTACGGCGTAAGTAAGGCTTCAAGCTTACGCCGTAACTTGAACGACACCTACGTTCCTCGGCCTTAAATCTTATCCGCATCACTTTAACACCCACTTTGCAATAACTTACCTCATGTTTAGTTAAATTCAAGATTTGTCAACAACATTAAGATTAGTTTATTAGCATCAAGATTTGTGTTTCTTGCCAAAAGTAACCTTAGCACTTACACTGACCTACCTTCTTAATCACACTCTTCATTAGCATCTTAACTTCTTTGTTAACATGTCCTCCTATTTAAAAACAATTTCCATAATACTTTATTTAAGTACCCATAGCATCAAGACTTGGCTTTTGTTTCAAGCACTCAACTCACTGATCTCACAATATTTGCTCTACCTCTGTTTAGAGGTCTCAAAAATGAAAGTCACAGTAGTTTCAAAAGAGCTTATAGTACCATCTTCTCCAACCCCTCCTGATCTCAAAACCTACAAACTATCCTACATAGACCAACAGGTTCCGCCTTATTACATCTCATTCATTCTCTACTACCTATATGATGATTCTAGCACCATAAGACAATCCAACATCATCATTAAACTCAAAAACTCGCTCTCTAAGACCTTGACTCATTACTACCCTTTGGCTGGAAGGCTGTCAAAGAACCGCAACACCGTTGACTGCAATGATCAAGGAGTTGAGTTCTTGGTAGCCCGAGTCGAAAATAGCCTTTTAGACATGATAAAAAGTCCGATAATTGAAGAGTTAAATCAACTAATGATGGTTGAACCATCATATGTCGACGAACAGTTGGCTATTCAAGTTAACTTGTTTGAGTGTGGTGGTATAGCCATCGGTGTATCCATATGTCATAGAATAGGGGATGCTTGTAGTATTTCATCGTTTGTAAGCCAATGGTTTGCGATGATCAAAGGATCAGAGACTCCATTGGTGTGTCCGGTTCTTGATTCATCAGTTTTATTCCCTCCAATGGAGTCACATGCATGCAGTCGAAACCCAAAGAATCCAATGGTTCATGTCCCGGTAAAAAACCTTGTAACAAAAAGGTTTGTGTTCAGTTTCGTAGCCATAAACAGACTGAAACGGGAAGTGGTTAAGGTAACTAACACCCTGGTGAACCCCACTAGGGTTGAGGTTGTGACCGCTTTGATCTGGAAATGTGGGACAGTGGCTTTAGGTGACTGTCAAGCCTCAGTGGCTTTCCATGTTGTAAATGTCAGGAGTAAGATGGTACCTTTGTTACAAGATAATCAATTTGGCAATATATTTCAAATGGCTTGTGCAGTAACTGATCAAACAGTGGATATGGATATGGCTAGTCTTGTGGTGATGTTGAGGGGTTCGTTCGAGAAAATTAATAGCGGGTATTTAAAAAAGATAACGGGTGAAAACGGGGTTGAGATAGCAAAAGGTAATTTCAGACAAATAAGGGATTATATGATTCAGGACGGTGTAAGGGTGTTCAGGTTCAGCAGCTGGTGTAGACTTGGGGTTAATGAATGTGATTTTGGGTGGGGAACCCCAGTTTGGATTAGTAGTGCTAATTTTAACGATGAAAATTGTATAATCCTTATGGATTCAAGAAAAGATGATGGAATTGAAGCATGGGTTGTGATGAATGAAAATGATATGCATAAGTTTGAGCTTAACATTCAGCTTCAAGAATATGTCAGTTCTGCCACAAGTTAATTTCTTCAAACAGTTTGGTTTATCCAAGTGGTCAGGACTTCTGTAATATAAGCTAGACGCCTTAAGCATCATCCACACTTAGGTATTGCTTCTATACAAAAGAGGAGTTTTGGCTGACATCATTTATTTGCACTTTTTCATACGTGTCATTCGATTAGGGTGTCTGGTTCGAGATTGCTTATGCTAATTCACTTTTTTTTTTTTTTTTTTTTTTTTTTTTTTAAAGAAGCAAATATATGGTGTTTCTTTATACGAATGCATGTACTTATTGAAAACCCCGGAACTTTACAGTCTTGTAGTCACTTTTTCTCTTTTTGGTTTCTCTTCATTCAAGAATTCAAATTCAAAATCACATTTATTGGTTCTCTGTCCGTCATTTTGATCTTATCTTTTAAACAGCACTTTTGCTCCAAATTGTATGTTCTTACTTCCATTTCTTTTTGTGCAACAACATCAACAATTGGTCAATCTACTTATGGTCGAAATGTAAGATTTCTATTATAAAACTCAAATCTCACTTTGTGTATGAATATGTTTGTTTTAATTTTAGTACATAAATCAAAAGGTTACCAAAATGAATATAGTAAATATCAATTACAATAAGATGGCGGGCAAACGAGCAACAAGTTGTGCCGCAATCCCTTTTTGAATAGCAAACCCAATCCTACTAAAAATTAAATTTTGTGTCTTAGGGGTCGAAAAATTACTTTGCACAACCCGTTGGACCCTAGTAAAAAACTCCCCTACCTCCGGAGCTAGAAAACCAAATGTATCCAAAGCAAAAGGGATAAACTCGTGTTGATTTTCTAAACAAGCCTTCTCATATTTAGCAACTTTGCTCGATTCCGCTTTCAACGGCGCTTGTCCCACAACAAACCCATTGTCCCTGAGCCCAACAAGAGGGGACACCCCAGTAAGATCCACACAAGCATCACTACAACATTGACTGCTTTCGGAGGGGACATTTTTTCCCTTTCGGCGGGGACATGTCCCCGCTAATACACTTTCGGCGGGGATATGTCACCGCCGAAACGTCACCGCCCAAACCTCATCGCTGATACTTTCGGCGGGGACTTTTCCAACTTTGGGCGGCGACTGGTGGGTCCCACCGCCTTCTAGCCGGTTAAAGATTGTCCAGCGTGGCAAGAGTTTTCGGCGGGGACATGTCCCCGCCAAAAACCTGGAAAATTAATTAAAAAATTAATTAATCAAGTGATTATATTATTTAATTAATCATGTTTTAAATTCTTTCTGCGGGGACTTGTCCCCGCCAATAAGGATGTACATATAAATTTGCTTCTGTCTTTTGGCGGGGACATGTCCCCGCCAAAAGCCTATGACCCATTTTGCAGCAAATTGCTGCAAAATGGGTAATTCCAGGTTTTTTTTCCGGAATTGGCGCCAGAAAAAACCTGCCAAATGCAGCAACTCAAAGCTGCTGTTTTCCCCATTGCAACAACTTCGCCAAAACAACAAATTCGCCAACAAAGATTCGCTAAACATATACAACAACACCAAATTAAACCCAAATTCGCTAAAAATAATATTAATCCAAATTCGCCAACTTCGCTAAACGTAGAACCTGTTTTTACAATAACTATCCAAATTCGCTAAACAAACCCAAATTCGCTAAACATAATCATATGAATCCAAATTCGCCAAAAATGGTTCAAAAACCGTGATCCACATGATATTCTACAAAACTATACACAAGCTAGCCAGGAACAATTTAGTAGGAATCCTAACACATAATAATCCATCTAAATCTACACAACTATGTCCAATAACCCAAAACAAATATAAAGTGACCCATCCGACCCATACACTAATCCCCATTCTCCCCACCATCCCCATTACCCCCAGTACCCCCAGTACCCCGACTACCCTCCCCTGTAGGTCTAGACTCACCCGTCGACGCATTCTGGGATACTGATGTCCCTGGCAATCCCGCTGCTAGCTCCTCAGTAAAGCCCGACTGTCTCCTCGCCCAATCTAGCAACATCTGCAGCGTGTTCCCTTGCTGCGTCACGGTCTCGCGCAGTGAGGACGAGGAGGCTTCCTCACGAGCTCGTGAGGAGCTGAGAGTCGGCCTGTGACCACCGCCGGGTAAAACTGGACCTATGCCAGGAATATGTCCCCTCTGCTTGCCGCCGATCACCTGGCGTAAGATATTCGTATCTGACATACGCGTCCCAGAGGAGGTGCTCTCTGACCGCAGCCGGATCATCTCATTCTGTAGTTAAAAAAAAACAAGAAAAGTAATATATAAGTCGTGATTTATTATATTGCATTAATGTTGGTGAGTTTTTGGAAATAAATTATACTTACGTATCTGGCTTTGGACTCCTCAGACTCCCAGACTTCCCCTATGGTATGGGTGTGTCTGTACAGGTCGATATGGTCTTTAGTATCCTCGGAGTCGGGGGAGGGGGAGCTCAACTGTTTATAAATAAAATCAATCAATACTCACCCAACACTATATATATAAATAAAATGATTAAAAAGTGTCTTACGAAGTTATCAGCTATGACTGCTAAGGAATGTGATCCGTGAAGGGTAGCAGTCTTCATTTTACTCCTATTTTGCCTGTTGACCTCCCCGATCTTCAACTTCTTCGGGTCGGTCCAGTGCTCAATCTGCTTATTATAAATAATAAAAACTATTATATAAATGAAATATTATTATTATTATTATTATTATTATTATTATTATTATTATTATTATTATTATTATTATTATTATTATTATTATTATTATTATTATTATTATTATAATAACAAAGTACGTGTCGATCCAGAAATTTACCTGCTTCTCCCATTCATCAACCGGCATGTTCTCGGGACGCTTTGCCTTGATCTCGTCCACTTTCTCGATCCCACCTTGCTCTGTAAAATGTTTCTTTTTGTGCTTGTACTTATTGTCATCGTATCGCTTTTTTAGGTAAGCTTCGATACTAGCGACAATCTGGTCTCCATGTGGACCGGCAAGGTGGGGGGCGAGATCAAAAAAATGCTGCAATAAAATATAATTAAAATAAACATACAAATTTAAATAAAGAGACAAATTTAAATAAATAAACACATTTAAAATAAATAAACACAATAATTAAAAAAATAAAAGATAAAAAAAAAAACTTACGTGGAGCTGGTTATCCACGTGTGCCTTCTTGGTCTCTGGAACATCATCCTACGAATCGTGATACAATAGAATCGTTTCCCGTATCAATGACCCGACATAGTTCGAGAACCAGGAAGCGTGATGGCCAACATGCTGCCACATGCCTTCGGCATTCTTAGTGAATCTGATCGAGACTGGGCGCCTTGTTTCATTCCTCATCGCGTATAAGGCTGCGTTCTTGTTGGTACCGCGAACCACCTTCCCGCCTTTGCCTATTCTCGAACCAGGCTTCGTAGGCTTAGGCCTGGGAGCTCTCGAATTAGAGCCTGCAAGTAATCAAATTAAAGTGATGGTGACATAAAATAACAAGTTATCAATTTCAAATAATGATCAAGTTTAATTAAAATAATCGAGAAATTCTTACGCTCGCAGTTGGTGCCTAGCCTCCTCCCGGGATGGCGGGGTGGCTCGTGACCTCCATCACCACCATGGCTAGTAGCTACGACATCCGCCATCTGTACTAGAACATAGAAATTAGTGAAGAAACACATATACGCATATATATACACACATTCAAATAAATAACAATATATACCAAAAAAGATAATAATAAATAAATAAATAAACACATTTAACAACTCGATAACAATTTCATTCAAATAAGTGTCGTTTAACAAATTACAATTTGATATCAATCTCCTACATCACTAAGATAAAAATCATCATTATTAGTGCCAGCTTCATCTTCACCATCGACGTGGACTTCATGGTCATATGCTAAATCATGAGGAATGTGGTCATCATAATCAATATCATCGTCGTCGTCGACATCAGTGATAATTGGTGCTGGTGGTGCCTCAACTTCCGCTGGCTGGACATCTATATTTATGGTGCTATAATCCAACTTATCCAACTCAGCAGAGAGTGTGACATGTGATGAGTTGTTGTCATGTACAACATCTTGATTGTCTTCTACCACGATGATATCCGGGTTCCAAATCTTTCGATGATTAGAATCTTGGACGGCCTTCCAACTACCACGTTTACCCGGGAAATCAAGGTAAAAGACTTGTGTTGCTTGTGTTGCAAGAATGTATGGTTCATTTTGAAACGATACACGGTCTGTCATAATTTGTGTAATGTTATTTCTATATGTACAACGTTTTATGCAACCCTCGTTATTAGTGTCAAACCATTTGACTTTGAACAGCACAACCTTGAACGGAATATACAAAAACTCAAGAATTTCTTCAAGCTGGCCATAATACATTCCTCCGCTAGGATTAGGAGTTGAAATTCCGCTGTTTTGAGTTGAACGACGTAAATCACGGTCGTGTACGATAAACTTCACACCGTTGACTATGCAAGAGTCGACTGAGACTGCAGTCCATGCTGGTCCACAAGCCAAAGCGAATAACTCGGAAGTACAACTTGGGTCATTCTTTACTTTTAATTCACGAATCCATGAAAAAGTTAAGAATAGATATAGATGAGTAATAGTCGTTATTTTTACAGGGTAATACATACAATAAGTCTACCTTTCTCCCAAACCAGCGAGGAAATCCTTCTTGTATGTCATTGCCAGGAAATGCCCTGTAAATGTTCATGATATTAGAATAAGTCGTCGAATAATAACTTACGTAAAACACATTTTGAAATAAAACACGTACCTCTCGTACTCGTTCACGTACGGGTCGATTTCATGACTGTTGTGTAGTACATACCATACTACTTTCTGCATTGTGTCTGGTTGAACCCGGATCAATGATTGCCTGCCATTCAGTTTACAGATTGATCGAAACACCTGAAATTGACTTGTTGGGCTTGGACCGTCCTCATTCCGGTCAGGACGATTAAATCTCGTCTCAACACCCCGAAAATAATGCGAACAGAAAGTTAATGCTTCATCAGCAATATAACCCTCCGCTATTGAACCTTCGGGCTTAGCTTTATTTCTGACATAATTCTTGAGCTTTTTCATGTATCTTTCAAATGGATACATCCACCTCATGTAAACAGGCCCACCTTCAATAGCCTCTTCGGGTAGATGAATAACCAAGTGAATCATTATGTCAAAAAAAGCAGGAGGATATATTTGCTCGAAACTGCACAAAATATTGATGAGTTGTTCTTTAGCTTTCAACATGTCATCCACCATCAAAGTTCGAGCGCATATTTGTTTGAAGAATGAACAAAGCTCGATTATTGGTGTTGCGGTGGTTTGGTCCTTCAAGTAATTTTGAAGTCCAGCAGGAAGCAACCGCTGCATCATTATGTGACAGTCATGAGCCTTCAAGCCTGTTATGTTGCTATCATTGTCGGTCACTTTATGCTTGAAGTTAGATCCGAACCCATCAGGTAGTTTAACACCTTTGATGAATTGACAAAAAAATCATGATATTAGAGTAAGTCGTCGAAATGGATACGCGAATCGAATTGGAACAAATAAATTTTGAAATAAAACGCGTACCTTTGATGAATTGACAAAATTGTTTTCTTTCTTCAGCTGTGAAAGAGTACGTGGGATGAGGCTTAGAGCACTTCCCGTTTCCTTTGTTGACGAGCCACAACTCTTCACGAATTTGCAAATTTTCTAAGTCTTGTCTTGCCTTGTTGGTGTCTTTTGATTTGTCATTCATTAACAAAGTACCCAACACACTCTCACACACATTTTTTTTGATATGCATGACATCTAAATTGTGTTTTAGTGTAAGAAAAGACCAATACTTTAGCTCGTAGAAAATGGATACTTTGGTCCAATTCAATTCGCGATCAGGATCACGTTTTTTCTTCGCACCCCCAAAACTTGGATGTTTCCCCGGGATACGTTTAGGAAATCTCCTAAGTTGATTCAAGATGACATCACTGGTAAATTTTCTAGGAGGTTGTCTATCATCGACCTCAGTATAGAATGCCCGTCTATTTTTCTGCCATTTATTGGTCGTTTTTAAGAATCTTCTGTGACCAACATAAGCAGTTTTTCCTAACACGCAAACAGATGGAGTGTCTATATTACATGTCGGACATGCCAAGTAACCTTGCCCACTCCACCCAGACAAACTACTTTGAGCGGGAAAGTCAATGATAGTCCATAAAAGCGCTGCTCTCATACAAAATTCAGTGCCAGTGATAGCATCCTTAGTCATGACTCCATCTTTCCATAGAATCTTTAGGTCTTCAATCAAAGTCCTCAAGTAAATATCTATGTCCTTCCCGGGTGATTTAGGGCCCGGAATTAACAACGTCAACATAAGAGAAGTCTCTCTCATACATATCCAGGGAGGCGTATTGTATGTTGTTAATATGACCGGCCACATGCTGTAAGACTGACTAAGGTTGCCGTATGGATTGAAACCATCAGCAGCCAACCCTAATCAGACATTTCTTTTTTCATAGGAAAATTCTTTTGAATACTTCATGTCAAATTTCTTCCATAATTGACCATCAACCGGGTGTTGCATCTTACCGTCCTCCGTAGACTGCCCAGAAGCATGCCAAGTCATATGTTTTGCAGTGTATTTAGACTTGTACAAATGCTATAGTCTAGGAATGATAGGAAAATAACGCAACACCTTGTTAGGAACTTTCTTCCCCAGTGTGTTCTTGTCTTTCCATCTACTAGCATCGCAGATGGGACAATTCTGCAAATCTTCGTTACCCGCCCCCCGATATAAAAAACAATCATTTACACAAGCATGTATGGATTCGTATCCTAACCCGATCGTTTTATACGTTTTCTTTATTTCATAGTATGACGATGGGATTTTGTATCCTAGAGCGGGTGGGAAACATTCTTTGAGAAATTTTAGGGTTTCGTTAAATGTGGTGTCACTCATTTTACCTTTGACCTTGATGTTCGTAAACTTTGCCATAAAGTCCAATGAAGACATCCAATTACAGCCCGGGTATAGTGGGTCGTTGGCAGTGGCGAGTAACTCTTCAAACTCGTTACGTTGAGGAAGTGTCGTTGCTTGTCTCGCCAATATTTCCTTCAGTTGGCTCATTTTGTTCGTTATTCGGACAAATATCATGAAGAAACTCAACCATATCACTCTGATGCGTGGTTTTGCGACCTTACAACAGGTTTTACCTCTCGAGGGATCTCAAGAGGCTTGCAATCCCCACCAGGCAGTGTACCTGACCGATGTAGTATAGTGAAGTGGCAAGTACCGGGGGATTGATCGTTCTCTAGGGGAATAGTGTCGTTAGGATTGAAAAACTACTCTAATAGGTCTAAGGGTGAGGGAAGATTCTTTTTGTATTTTTATATTTTATGGAAAGCAAGTAAAATCTCGGGTTTGAAGGAGTGGGCGGAATTAGTTGCTAGTCAACTAACCCAAATAACTACAAATGCAAATAAAATAAAATAACTGAAAATGAAAAGGTCGTGGAACTTATATGGGGAGAAATGTGTTTACTTAGACTTCCTTACTCCCTAACTATCTTTTACCGGTTGATTAGTGTGTATTAATTGCGTGGATGACGGGTGTATTCCTTAATACCAATCGTGGGGTGGCGTACGTACTTCCCCAACTCTACAAGCTCCTACTTCACTCCTATGTCGAGCCGGCTAAGAAGCTCCTAACATGGGATCACTAGAATTCGCTCATGCATTAAATACAACCATAAAAACCTTAGTACGCATTGGTTCATGTTTCTTAAGACGTTCAAGCAAATTACCGTATAGGAGGTTAGCCAGTTTTCTTAAGCCTAACATCGATAAACAATCATCCAATACAATTAATAACACACCAATAACCAATAATCAATAGTTATGTTTCATTAGATCTAAGCAAACACAAGATAAATCTAGCCTAGTATGTTAATTAAAAGACAAGAACAAGATATAATCAAACAACACATAGACATATTGAATGATTAAGTGATTACTTATCTTCAATTAAACATGGGAGATCCAAGGGTATAAAACCCTTAAAAATGGCAGAAAATTCGTCTTAGGGTTTCTCCTCACAAAGTTGCACACTAATGACTAAAAATTGCAAAACTATATATAGAGTTTAGTGGCTGACGGCGTCACGTTGTAGGAGGTGACGCCGTCACCTCGCCGCGGCTAGGGTTCCCGGATGGTCTTCCTGACGCCGTCCCTCTTTAATCCTCCAAAATCCGCTCTGGCCTATCAAGGGTTGACGCCGTCAGAATAGTGCTTGACGCCGTCTCTCTTTAACTTAAACCATGATGGCCTTGATCATCTTAAAGGGTGACGCCGTTAGACTTTCCATTGTAAAACTCTCTGGCGCGTCACGTGTATTTTGTCATATCCACCTCTTTTGCCAAGCCATGACGCCGTCAGGAGCAATCCTTGACGCCGTCATGTGTACTTTTCCAGCAGCTTTGGAGACTTTGTCGTTTTCTTCACTTTTATGCTCCAAAAACGTCCAAAATGCTTCCTTTTCCAGATTTCTTCTCCAAAGTACCTAAAATGACAAAAGGAACGATTTAGGGCAATATTTGATCAAATAAATACGATTTAGGGCTTAAATGACCCCCTAAAAGCAGTACACTTTTCGCTTCATCAAATACCCTTACACTTGAGATTTGCTTGTCCTCAAGCAAATGCGCTTTTATTCTAATCAAAATACAAGTTAGGGGTCATTTAATGCTAATATAAAAGTAATTACAACAAATAGTCATTCCACTTTAATCATAATAAGCACGGAGATTACAAACTAGCACCTCACAAGTAGTGTTTAGATACTCACATCTCTCAGGTGTCATAAAAGTATATCTCATAAATGAAAACGGATAATACCTTTCACTACCAGTCATAGCAAATAGATTACCATAGGCTTGGGAAAGGATCGAAAACCTTCTCCACTAGGTGTAAGCACCTAAGATAAACTATCAAAGAGGGCTTTTACATGGGTTATAACGTTAGGTGTAGGGATATGATAAACACGATTTTGTTGGATAAGGGATATTTTACTGGTGGCGAGTTAAAGATCTTGATTAATTACATGTACAATATGGCGTTGCTAAGCCAAGACTAGACTCGACATAAGCTAAAAACCAAATAACAAAAACATAAAAGAAACATAAAATGAAACGGGATGGTAGTCCGTATATTTTTTCTACTTTTCTTTTTCTCATTTTTTTTTTTGTATTTTTCTTAATTTTTTCGATTTTTTTTTTTTTTTTTTTTTTTTCATACACTCTTGCCCTACCATCCAAAATAATACATCGTAGGGGCGTTGCATTCCCCTTACACTTGAACTTTTACATAACTTTACAAATAACTATTCTAATGACTCGAATTAAGATAATCGAAACACTTGGAGTACTTTTAAAATATTTAGCACATATGGGGGTAATAATGTTGTTCTTCCCCATTACTCCATTACACTAGTACTTTACCCATGAGTCCCAATCGTCCCAAAACAATATGTACAAGGATATGACTCGACTTAGCAACCATGTAATCAATTAGATAATTAACTTGGGGTTAAAACAAATGTTGTCTCAATAATGCACTAAAAATGAGTGCATACAAGGTAGGCTAAGGCGATTTGGGTGTACATTTAAGAGTGAGGTTAAGTAAAAAATTCTTCCTAGTTAAGTAAAATGTTAAAGTAGAAATGAAAAGATACACTAGGGGTGTACTAGGTATCTGTACTAAAATGAGTACAACGAAGGGGTGGTTACTTGCCAATGTAGCCAATTAATTAAAAAGTGTAAACATAATCTAATGCTTTACATGTAGTAAATCTAATAACGAATGTAGTTACACTTGTGGTCGGAATGGTCCTACCAAGTTCTAAATCTAATGCTGGTACCAATATAGATAAATGCTTATACAATTCTAGACCTCATTTTAGGTGGAATAGTACTGTCAACATATAATTTCAAGTAACGTATTAATCAAAATTACCCTATAAGTATAGTATAATTTAATTGACAAAAATTAAGTATTAATCTAAGTATCTATTACCCCCCCTTACATTAGATGAACATTGTCACCAATGTTCAAATAAAAGTAAATAAGCTAAAAGAATGAAATCAAATACTCCCCTGATTCGTTCGGTGGATAAAGAGGTAACATGGTTAAATCTTCTTCCAAGAGAAAGTAGAAGCTTCAAGAATAAAGCATCGCCAAAAGCTTGATTCCACATACATCTCCTTGTCCAAAATAACCTGTTAAACCTGAGAAAACAAACACGAAAACCTGCAGAACATCGGCGGGATAAATCTATATAAGGATATAATGCTTGTGGAATGATTATTTTGCAGATTCCTCGAGTTTATAAGTTAGAGATTTAATAAAAACTTTTTATGAAAACAAAACTTTCAAAAATTTCAGAAAATTAAAGCCTGACGCCGTCAGGTTGTAATGCCTGACGCCGTCAGAAATGATCTGACAGAATTCTCATGTTAGGTTTCCGGAAAATTTCTGGAAAAACCTATACCTTACTTCCTGGAATTCCTGCAAAACATCATTATGACTCGATACAAGCATTTGACTCAAACAATTACTGATATGTATGTTAATTTAATATTGTTATGATTCATGTTCATTTGTTCTAATAAACAAATTTGGATTTCCCTTACACTTATCTTTTGCAAAATACCTTTATATGTAGTTAAGACGAAGTTAAAAACAAGATAAAGCATTTTCACAATTTAGTTTTGAACATGAATCAATAATAATAAAAATTAAACATACATACGGAAACAAATAAAATCAAACAAACAACTAAATAAACACACAAAGCAAATAAAGCTTGGGTTGCCTCCCAAGAAGCGCTTTTCTTTATTAACGAGTCTTGTAGCTAGACTCAAAGTTACGTACATTACGTGATTCCATCATTGGTCACGGTTTCTAGGCCATTCTCATGTCCGGTTTTATATTCTGGTCCTAATTTCAGACAATCCTTGTAGAAACCGGATATCCTTTCCATAACATAGTCTACTCCATTACTTCTATCTTCATCATTCCTATAGTAGACCGCTTGCTTAAGCTCCTTCTCAACATTTGACAAGTGTTGGAATTGCTCTATCTTATATGGCATTTGGTAGTTCACCTCATCGGTCTCATCCTTAAATCTAACTATCCCTAAGGAAGGTTCATAAGTCATTCTAGAGACCTCAACAAATGGTTTTCCAAAAACTACTTGAGTTAAGCCTGCATCGACTATTGGGCGGATATCTTCTACAATTACAAAGTCGGTGACATAGGTGAAGTTTCCTACATAAACCGGTAATCCCTTAACTCTTCCCGTGAAGTTGCTCATCCAACCCTTATCAGGGAACATCCTATACCTAAGTTGATTTTTCATTATCAAGTTGTAGTGGGCTCTAGTCATGATGTTTATGGGCGATCTAAGGTCGATGTAAGCTTTCCACACATGCAAATGTCCGATGTTGCATGGTATGTTGAGATTAGAAGGGTCGCCTATTTTTATAGTTGGTCTACCTAGGAAGTATGGTGTCTCGGGGTCATCGAATAAGTCTGTATGATATGCGCGCTCTTCCTTAGTGGGTAGCCTATTAAAGTAGTCCTCATCATCATCTACTTTTTCAATCTCACTTTTCCTAACTTCATTATCAACCTCGACTTTCTTAACCTCATCCTCAGGTTCACTATTATCCTCATTCCTAACAATTGGTTTAATAGTGACTCTGTTGACTAAGTGGACATGTTTGGATGAAGAGGGGTCTTTTACTTGGGGTCCGCTATTTGTGTTCCTAGCGTCCTTATGTGGAGGTGATAGCACTTGGTTATCGAGGGCTTTCAATAAGTTGTCAATTTTATTGGTCATCTCCGTTTGTTGTTGATTGAATTCGGATTCAAACTTGGCCAAACGAGCTTCTTGAGATGCCATAAATTGGGACATCAATCCTTCAAAGTTATTGGTACTACCATAATTGTTGGAAGGATTGTTATTGAAAGTACGGTTCGAGGGTGAACCGCTTGATTGGAAACGATTAGGTGGGTTGGAAGAATTGGTTTGTTGTGCGTTTTGGTTTTGTTTCCACCTTAGGTTTGGGTGATTTTTCCATGAGGGGTTGTATGAATCTCCGTAGGGGTTTGGCTCGGGTTTGAAAGTGTACCACTTATCTCCCGCTCCGTCGGTACGCGAGGATGAGTAGTCCGCAAAAGCTTGTTCGGGGAGTTCCATGCAATCACGAGTGTCGTGGGGACCACTACATAATTCACATGAAGAAGTGATTTTGTTCACTTGGCTTGAAGGTTTAGGAGCCTCGTAGGATTTCATAAGAAACTTGACTTGGTCTTCAAGTTCTATGATCCTACGGTCAGAAGTGCTTAAATTGTTCGAAGGCAAAGATATTGCCTTGACCGTTTTATTCAAATCACGGGGATCACTCCAACTTTCGTTGTCATAGAGAGCAAGATCTTCCAGGAGAGCCCATGATTGTTCCGCACTTAGATCATGTAGCTTACCACCGGCCGATTGGTCAATGGTTTGCCTCGTGGAGAGATTGATATGGTCATAGAAGATTTGGACTTGGAGCCAAAGTTCTATGCCATGGTGAGGGACTTTTTGGAGTAAGTCCTTGAATCGAGTCCATGCCTCGTAGAGGGTTTCGCCTTGATGTTGTTGGAACATCAAGATATCATTCCTTAGCTTGGTAGTTCTTCCTGGTGGGAAAAACTGAGCGAGGAAACGAGTGGTGAGATCATCCCAAGAGGTGATGGATCCTGCGGGTAGACGCTCTAGCCATTGACTAGCTTGGTCCCGCAGAGAGAATTGAAAGAGACGCAGTCGGGTCGTCTCTCGAGTGGCAACATCAAGGTCTATGGAATCAACGATTTTGAGAAAGTCCTTGAGATGTTGATTAGGATCTTCGGAACGAAGTCCATGGAATGCGCATCCGCTTTGCACCAACCGGATGGTGTCGGATCGCAAGGGAGTGACATTGGCTCCTTGAGTGAGCTCAATGGTGTTTCGATAGCCATGGTGGCTAGGACGGGAGTAGTCTCCTAAGGTACGGGCTCTAGGAGGTGGGTGTTGTTGTGGTGGTGGGTTGTTGGGATCGAGGATATTACCACTTTCCATGATGTCGAATGGTAATGGTTACAAACAAAGAAACGAAGAAAAAAGATAGACTAAAGAAAAACCTAGAAAAATAAAATAAAAATCTCACTAGAAAGGAATCTAGTGAGTAGACCTAATAAAATAAAAATTCAACCTAAACAATAACTATTCCCCGGCAACGGCGCCAAAAACTTGATGCGTGGTTTTGTGACCTTACAACAGGTTTTACCTCTCGAGGGATCTCAAGAGGCTTGCAATCCCCACCAGGCAGTGTACCTGACCGATGTAGTATAGTGAAGTGGCAAGTACCGGGGGATTGATCGTTCTCTAGGGGAATAGTGTCGTTAAGATTGAAAAACTACTCTAATAGGTCTAAGGGTGAGGGAAGATTCTTTTTGTATTTTTATATTTTATGGAAAGCAAGTAAAATCTCGGGTTTGAAGGAGTGGGCGGAATTAGTTGCTAGTCAACTAACCCAAATAACTACAAATGCAAATAAAATAAAATAACTGAAAATGAAAAGGTCGTGGAACTTATATGGGGAGAAATGTGTTTACTTAGACTTCCTTACTCCCTAACTATCTTTTACCGGTTGATTAGTGTGTATTAATTGCGTGGATGATGGGTGTATTCCTTAATACCAATCGTGGGGTGGCGTACGTACTTCCCCAACTTTACAAGCTCCTACTTCACTCCTATGTCGAGCCGGCTAAGAAGCTCCTAACATGGGATCACTAGAATTCGCTCATGCATTAAATACAACCATAAAAACCTTAGTACGCATTGGTTCATGTTTCTTAAGACGTTCAAGCAAATTACCGTATAGGAGGTTAGCCAGTTTTCTTAAGCCTAACATCGATAAACAATCATCCAATATAATTAATAACACACCAATAACCAATAATCAATAGTTAGGTTTCATTAGATCTAAGCAAACACAAGATAAATCTAGCCTAGCATGTTAATTAAAAGACAAGAACAAGATATAATCAAACAACACATAGACATATTGAATGATTAAGTGATTACTTATCTTCAATTAAACATGGGAGATCCAAGGGTATAAAACCCTTAAAAATGGCAGAAAATTCGTCTTAGGGTTTCTCCTCACAAAGTTGCACACTAATGACTAAAAATTGCAAAAATATATATAGAGTTTAGGGGCTGACGGCGTCACGTTGTAGGAGGTGACGCCATCACCTCGCCGCGGCTAGGGTTCCCGGATGGTCTTCCTGACGCCGTCCCTCTTTAATCCTCCAAAATCCGCTCTGGCCAATCAAGGGTTGACGCCGTCAGAATAGTGCTTGACGCCATCTCTCTTTAACTTAAACCATGATGGCCTTGATCATCTTAAAGGGTGACGCCGTCAGACTTTCCATTGTAAAACTCTCTGGCGCGTCACGTGTATTTTGTCATATCCACCTCTTTTGCCAAGCCATGACGCCGTCAGGAGCAATCCTTGACGCCATCAAGTGTACTTTTCCAGCAGCTTTGGAGACTTTGTCGTTTTCTTCACTTTTATGCTCCAAAAACGTCCAAAATGCTTCCTTTTCCAGATTTCTTCTCCAAAGTACCTAAAATGACAAAAGGAACGATTTAGGGCAATATTTGATCAAATAAATACGATTTAGGGCTTAAATGACCCCCTAAAAGCGGTACACTTTCCGCTTCATCACACTCCCATGATGATTCGTGTTGGGTACTACTGTCTGGTCATCCGGTTCACCGTGATTATACCATTTCGTATAACTT
The DNA here is from genome assembly GCA_021014915.2 of Artemisia tridentata subsp. tridentata. NCBI lineage: Eukaryota > Viridiplantae > Streptophyta > Magnoliopsida > Asterales > Asteraceae > Artemisia > Artemisia tridentata. Next base: position 422,832,605 of record CP139509.1, read on the forward strand.
TGGTCCCAAGCGTATAAGTGTATGTGACCAAACAAATCTTCGTACTTTATCCAACCAAAGTTATGACAATGATTACATGGACACTTTACATTCCCATCAATATTCACAAAGGACTTGCAATACTCGCAAAAAGCTCTAAGACCTTTTAGAAATTCGAGGCTAACACGAGGTTTAGAGACCCAACTCTTATCAATTGGCATAACTGCGTTTTAATGATGCAATAAATAATTATTTAGAATTAAACAAGTTCAAAAAAATCTACACATAAATACATAAAGGTGGAATCACGAGTTGTGCGTTTTGTTCACCTAATCCAACTATGGAAGACAATCCTAACCCACTCTTTGAATGTTTCGTCTCATATATGAATGCGTATAACTGAATTTACTATTTGAGAAAATTTCGGCAGCATTTCCCCTCAACTCCCCAAATATGTGCATTAAAGACATATTCGTAGGAGTAATGGGGAAACACTGTCGAAATTTTCACAAATAGTAAATCAATTATACGCATTCATATCCTAAATGAGACAAAACATTCAAAAAGCAGTCCCAAACAGGGGACTTTCCGAAATTAATTTCTAATAAATTAATTTCGGACGGGTTTTCTATGGGATGATTAACTTTGGACTGGGACTTTCCGAAATTAATCACTAAATTCCTAAAATCATTAACAATAGTCTAACACAATTAGATAAAAAATTTATAAGCACATAACATATTCGCACATTCATTTTCATATATTCACAAACGCATACCAAATACATTATCAAATGTATACCAAATACATTACTAATCTGAGTTTTTCGATTCATGCTATTCAAACTCATTATATAATTGAATACAAGTAATCTGAGTTTATCTAATATACTCTAAATGTTTTATTGTCAAGGTTGTGTTCAAGGCTGTGGTTAACCAAATGCACCCTTTCGCGGCACCATTTTGGGGCAGCTGTTAACCAAACGCACCCTAATCGGGGCTGCTTTTAACCAAATGCACCCTTGTGGGTTGCTGTTAACCACACGCATATATTCAGCTTATATAGCATTAGCATGTGATAAACAGCTTGAATGAATAAGGTTGTTGATGCGTGGTTTTGCAACCTTACAACAGGTTTTACCTCTCGAGGGATCTCAAGAGGCTTACAACCCCACCAGGCAGTGTACCTGACCGATGTAGTATAGTGTAGTGGTAAGTACGGGGGATTGATCGTTCTCCACAGGGAATAGTGTTCGTTAGGTATGAAAAACTACTCTAATAGGTCTAGGGGTGGGAGAAGATTCTTTTTATGTTTTTATAATTTTATGAAAGCAAGTAAAATCTCGGGTTTGAAAGAGTGGGCGGAATTAGTTGCTAATCAACTAACCCAAATAACTACGAATGCAAATAAAATAAAATAACAGAAAATTAAAAGGTGGTGAAATTTATGTGGAGAAAAATGTGTTTACTTAGATTTCCTTACTCCCTACCTATCTTTTACCGGTTGATTAGTGTGTATTAATTGCGTGGATGACGGGTGTATTCCTTAATACCAATCGTGGGGTGGCGTACGTACTTCCCCAACTCTACAAGATCCTACTTCACTCCTATGTCGAGCCGGCTAGGAAGCTCCTAACATGGGATCACTAGAATTCGCTTGTGCATTAAATACAACCATAAAAACCTTTAGTACGCATTGGTTCATGTTTCTTAAGACGTTCAAGCAAGTTACCGAATAGGAAGTTAGCCAGTTTTCTTAAGCCTAACATAGATAAACAATCATCCAATACAACTAATAACACACTAATAACCAATAATCAATAGCTAGGTTTCATTAGATCTAAGCAAACACAAAGAAAACCTAGCCTAGCATGTTAAACAAAAGACAAGAACAAGATAGAATCAAACAACACATAGACATATTGAATGATTAATTGATAACTTATCTTCAATGTAACATGGAAGATCTCAAGGCAAAAAGCCTTGAAAAAAGCTGCTAAAATCGTCTTAGGGTTTTCACACACAAAGTTCCACAATAAGTTCCACACTAATGACAAAAAATTGCAAAACTATATATAGACTTTCAGATCTGACGGCGTCACGTTATGGAGTGTGACGCCGTCACCTCGCCGCTTTTAGGGTTCCCGGATGGCCTTCTTGACGCCGTCCCTCTTTAGCTCTCCAAAATCCGTTCTGGCTTATCAAGGCTTGACGCCGTCGGAATTAGGCGTGACGCCGTCCCGCTTTAACTTATACCGTGACGACCTTGATCATTCCAAAGGGTGATGCCGTCAGAATTCCCATGCAAATTTCTCTGGCTTATCATGAGTAATTTTCATATCCACCACTTTTGCCAAGCCATGACGCCGTCAAGAACAAATCCTGACGCCGTCCAAGGTACTTTTCAGCCGGTTTTTGAGACTTTGTCGTTTTCTTCACTTTTATGCTCCAAAAACGTCCAAAATGCTTCCTTTTCCAGATTTCTTCTCAAAAGTACCTAAAATGACAAAAGGAACGATTTAGGGCAATATTTGATCAAATAAATACGATTTAGGGCTTAAATGACCCCTTAAAAGCGGTACACTTTTCGCTTCATCAGTTGTATACACTAAACCCAGAAACTATAGTCTCTAATGTTACGTTTTAGCTAAAAAATGCACGACTATGTTCCTAACTCAATACCAGGCTGCCTCACTCCCACATAACATCACTTAACAAACACAGCACGACTATGTTCCTAACTCAGTTTTTCATACGAAAACTACTAGTAACCGAGCTATACCTACTTTAACAAACACAGCACGCAAACAAAAAAAAACGTACTGAATATGGTTGCTCTCGGCTGGTCTTGATAGTAGGCTGCTCTCGACTGTGGTCAAGGCTGTGGTCTCGACAGCAAGTGGTCTCGGTCTCGGACTCGGTCTCGGTCTCGACAGCAAGTGAGCTAAAAAAATTACATAAACATAAACTAATGACTATAAACTTTTGGCGGCTACATGTCCCCGGTACAAACATAAACACAAAAAAAAAAAAAAAAAAAAAAAAAAAAAAAAAAAAAAAAAAAAAAAAATTAAACATAAACCTGTGGTCTCGGCTTTTTGGTTCTCGGCTTCGGGTCTCGGCTTCGGGTCTCCTCTTCGGTTCTCAGCAGCAACTATACCCAAAAAAATTAACAAAAACATTTTAAAAAATAACAAAAAAAACATAATACACATATAAAAAAAATAAGAAAAATCAAGAAATTAATAAAAATTAACAAATGACAAAAAATTAAAAATAAATAACAAATTAAAAAGATAACGAAAATTAAAAAAATAAAAAAAGATAAAATTACTCACCGGTAGGAGAAAGGAAGAAATGAGAGGGGGAGGAAGGAATTAAACGGGAGAGGAGGGGGAGGAAAGAATTAAACGGGAGAGGGGAGAAATTAAGAGATGTGCAGAACAGTGGCGCGAGTGTGGGTGCAATATGGTGGAGATGGTGGTGTTGTGGTGGTGGTGTAGATTGTGGTGGTGGTGAGCGGCGTTGCTGAGTGGTGGTGGTGTAGATCTGTCAAATGAGAGGAAGAAGAAATCGAATGTGTGAGTTTTTTTTTTCTAAGTGTTCTTAGATCTGTTAATAATTAAGGTGTGTTTCTAGCAATTACATTTTGCGGGGACATGTCCCCGCCGAAAGTAAATAATTATTTTAATCAGCCTTTTTGGCGGGGACATGTCCCCGCTAAAAGTTGTGATTTATCGCCAAATCATTTGGCGGGATAAAGTAAATGCTACGAGGGAATATTAAATTTTTGGTGAAATCTTTCCGCGGAGACATATCCCCGCTGAAAGTATTTTAATTAAAAAAAAAACACTTTTTAAATATTTTGTAAATTATCCTAAATTAATTTAAAACTTTTTAAATGAATATTAATTCTTTTAAATTTAACTAAAATTTTTCTAAATCATATTTTATTAATTTAAAACTTTTTAAAATTATTTACATCACTTTTTCCTAATAAAATTAAACCATTTATACTTAATTTAAATCATTTAAAATTATTTTTAAATATTTTGTAAATTATCTTTAATTAATTTAAAACTTTTAAAAAAAAATTACATAATGAGATGTTTAACGAATGAGCCGAGATGATACGGTTGTACTCGAGATGTTTAACGAATGAGCCGAGATGTTATGGTCGTACACGAGATATTTAACGAATGAGCCGAGATGTTATGGTTGTACACGAGATGTTTAACGAATGAGCCGAGATGATACGGTTGTACTCGAGATGTTTAACAAATGAGCCAAGATGTTATGGTTGTACACGAGATGTTTAACGAATGAGTCGAGATGTTATGGTTGTACACGAGATGTTTAACGAATGAGCCGAGATGTTATGGTTGTACACGAGATGTTTAAAGAATGAGCCGAGATGTTATGGTTGTACACGAGATGTTTAACGAATGAGCCGAGATGTTATGGTTATACACGAGATGTTTAAAGAATGAGCCGAGATGTTATGGTTGTACACGAGATGTTTAACGAATGAGCCGAGATGTTATGGTTGTACACGAGATGTTTAACGAATGAGCCGAGATGATACGGTTGTACTCGAGATGTTTAACGAATGAGCCGAGATGTTATGGTTGTACACGAGATGTTTAACGAATGAGCCGAGATGTTACGGTTGTACACGAGATGTTTAATGAATGAGCCGAGATGATACGGTTGTACACGAGATGTTTAACGAATGAGCCGAGATGTTATGGTTGTACACGAGATGTTTAACGAATGAGCCGAGATGTTACAGTTGTACACGAGAGATGTTTAAAGAATGAGCCGAGATGTTATGGTTGTACACGAGATGTTTAACGAGTGAGCCGAGATGATACGGTTGTACACGAGATGTTTAACGAATGAGCCGAGATGATACGGTTGTACTCGAGATGTTTAACGAATGAGCCGAGATGTTATGGTTGTACACGAGATGTTTAACGAATGAGCCGAGATGTTATGGTTGTACACGAGATGTTTAAAGAATGAGCTGAGATGTTATGGTTGTACACGAGATGTTTAACGAATGAGCCGAGATGTTATGGTTGTACACGAGATGTTTAACGAATGAGCCGAGATGTTATGGTTGTACACGAGATGTTTAACGAATGAGCCGAGATGTTATGGTTGTACACGAGATGTTTAACGAATGAGCCGAGATGATATGGTTGTACACGAGATGTTATACACAAGAAACCCTAGATAATATCACATCATCTGTCAACAAAACAGTTCCCACCAAAATCTCCCACCAAAAATTTCCTACTAAAACTTTCCCACCGAAATACTGGCGCCAAAAATTTCCCACCAAGATCTGCTCTTATATACTAACATCTTATCCACACAACTTCACAACCTCTTATACTCAAAACCACTTAACCTCACAACCACAAACACACAATATTATCATGGTGAAGATGGCGGAATTTGAAGCTTTTGCTTGTCCTTGTAAACGAGGAGACGTAATTCTGCGAGAATCGCATAAACCTTACTCCCTTAGTAAACAATACTATGCGTGTCCTTTATCAAAGGTGAACAATTACATACTTTTTTGTGTGTTATATTTAATTTGGTTAGTTGTTAAAAATAATAGTTTTTACTCTTTAACAGGGTGGGACAAAGGAGTTTGGATGCGATTTTTTTTTATGGAAGGAGGAACGACTAGCCAAAATGACCGGTTCTCTTGGAGCTTCAACGCCTCCAACTCATTCCGCAAGACCATCCATAACACCAACTCGTTACACTGCAGGACCTTCAACATCGAGTCCTGGAAATACAGAGTGCTCAAACTGCATCAAACTGAATCACCAGATAATGGTACTCAATAAAATGCTAGAAGTGTATATGCATCCAAACAAACATACAATTGATTCAGCTGCCTTATTTCACGACCTTTATAATGACATGCTAGGTGATATGGGAAATCTTCGTATGTAGGTTGTTGTTGTTGTTGTTGCTGTTATTGTTGTTGTTGTTGCTGTTATTGTCGTTGTTGTTGTTTGTTGTGTTATTGTTGTTGTTTAATAAAATGTTGTTGTTGTTGTGAAAACTGATGTCGAACGTGCTTTATATTTTTAATTCGTACGCTTTAATGTTGGAGTAATACGTATGTTTTAAATTACATATGCACAAAGAATGGAACTGAAGGAACAATATCACAAAGAATGGAACTGAGGAGATGTTTAACGAAGGGCCGTTTGGTTTATGCTGTTTGGTAAATTACTTCCAATGATGTTGTTGTTGCTGTGAAAACTTAAGTATCCATCAAGATTCAACCATAAGGGGCCGTTTGGTTTATGCTGTCCAAACAGGGTGTTTGGGTTTATGACCTTATTTGAAGAAACAATATCACAATTAACAAACACGAAGGCAAATATTTTATTTAAAACACGCAAGAGTTCTCAAACGAAAAACTCGACAACCAAACGAAACAACTCAAACTAAACAACTCGACAACCAAACGAAACAGATCAAACGAAACAACCCGTTTATTTTTTTTTTGCGGCTACTTCCCGCTTTGCTGGAACAAGCACCATCTTTTCCCTTCCTTGCTCTCATTTCCTTGATACGTGCAAACGTAGCTTCGAGATTTGTTACTCTATTTTCCAGATTACCAAATTCGGTGTCGAGGTCTAACGTGCTTTCAGCTTCATCGTCACCTCCAACAGCAGCAGCTTGAGCTTCAGCAGCACGTTGAGCTTCAGCAGCATCTAGCTCTTCCAAATACTCTCTATAGTACGGCTTTCTCCTCAACCATTCCAGAATCTTGTCTCTCTGCCACGGTGCACAGTTCTCATAAGAACCATATTCATCAAAAATTTCCCAGCCCCAATGAAGTATAATTTCATTATACAGGAGCTCGTGTGATAAAAGCCTTTGACCATTCCTGTTCCGGCGTTAAACCATCCATTGTTATGTGTGTTTTTTGTGAGACTTTACATGTTTTGTGATAATTTCATTATACGATATATATATATAAGTAAAAAATTGGCGGGGCAAAAAGAAAATTTGGCGGTAAATACTTTCGGCGGGGACATGTCCCCGCCAAAAGCCACTAAATTTTGGCGGTAATAAACTTACCTTTTTGGAGCCAAAATGTTTAACGTTTTCAGCGGGGACAGGCCCTCGCCAAAAACTAAAAATATGCATCTTTGTTTTCGGCGGGGACATGTCCCCGCCGAAAGGTAGAGCGGGAAAAATACGCAGGAACAATTAAGCGCTCCAAGTTTGGTCAAACTTTAACAAATATGTGAAATACTTTCGGCGGGGACATGTCCCCGCCGAAAAGTCGCGTTGAAAATTTTATAAATGGTCAGCGAGACTTTGTGCCAGCTCAGCAAAGTTTTTGTCGTTTAGCGACTTTCGGCGGGGACATGTGCATCCCCGCCAAAACCCTCCTCGCCCGTCCTCTCTTTTGTTGTAGTGCATGTTTCCCCCCGGCCCACCCAAACACAAGTATATCAGCCGGCCGTAAAGTAGACCTCCCTTCAAGCAGATCCGTTAGAAAGTTCACGGGGGCTTGCTCTTGGAACAATTTTCAATACTAGATAATGTGTTCATTCATTCAAGTATTCTCTAATTTGTGGTTTAATCGTTTCTTTGAAGACCAGCAGGACTTGCTCTTGGAACAAGAAGAGACAACTATGAACAAGTCTTTGACCAAGCTAAAGTACGGAATCGCAAGTGCTCAGAAATACTAGGATGGATTGTAGGTATGTTAATGGTTTGGTAAGCTTTTTATTCCAAGTACTCGTCTTTGCTTAAAACTCAGTTGATACCAATTTTCTTATTGAAAGTCTCAGTTGATACCATTCTAATTATCTGAAATTTGTTGTTCATTTTATTCAAGGAAATCATGTGCCATGCTATCTATTATCCGTGGTCTAAAATTTGAAATCCATTTTATTTAACCAGACACATTTTTCATTTAAGATCCATTTTTGTGATAGTGGGGAAGCTGTACAATTTGAAATCCATTTTAAATGGATCCATCTTTAAGATACTTGTAAGATCCATGTACAATTTAAATTGTTCTACTGAACTAATTTGCAATTCATTACGAGTAAGGAAAACTATTTTTGCCTACTTTTGCTTATAATATTTTAGATGTATTCAAATAAATTTGCATCTCAATTGCATGGGTTAAGAATGACTCAAAGATAGGTTTTAATTTTTTCAAAAGCTTATTGCCATTGGAGTAATGACTAGAAAATGGGTTACTGAATCAAAAGGTTATGCAAGCTCAACCTATTCAAGTTTTGTGTTTAGTGAGAATAGATTGAAAAAATATGGGTTGATAAAGGGTAATGCACTGGATAGATGAGTTGAAAATTGTTAGAATTTAAATACCATAACAATTATAAAAATAAATATTACATCATCAAAGCACATAGCGGAAGCATATGATCATATTTAACACGTAAAGGATTAACCGAAAATTAAAGACACGTACCTTTGATCCTAGCAAGAACAAGGATCAATGCTTCAAATCTTCTTCTTTAATTTATCAAGTGGATTAGCGAGATACCCCTTACCTTTTTGTATCTCAATCCAAGATGGATTAACTATAGTGAGTTAATATCCAAGAGCTTGTACACACGTACTATAACTGATTAATTAGATTGCTAGATCTAAGAACACAAGAAACCAAAACAATTTTGCTTATGGGAAAAACTTGGATCGATCCAACCTAGGGTTAGGATGAAGAAAAGAATAAGAGAACAAAGCCTAGGGTTATAGCAAGAGTGCAAGCAATGAAAACCAATAACCCTATCCTTTGTATTTATAGAGTGGAAAACTTAGAGAGCAAGTTAGGCATGGATTGGGCTTCCATAACCTTGAACCGATCGGCCTAGGACTCCCATAGGGATTCTAGAACTTTTGCTCCTCTAATTTCACTTACAGTCCTTCCTTTATTCACTAACGGTCGTTAGTCAATTCCCGTTAATTACTTAACGTCCGTTAGTCATTATTTTGTGTTCTAATAATTAAATACATAACGGTTTATATATTAATTATTCTACATTAATCATTCATACGTAATGTGTATAATCCCTTAGTCCCGAGTTCGATTCTAGGCATACACGTTTAATATTTGTCCATAAACTCTAACAGCTCCCACTTGGACATCTATTAATAGTGTAATGACATTGGTTAGCGTCTAGCAACACGCCAATGCCCCTAGTACAACTCGGGTGGTGGTCTCCTGGAAAAACCATTCGATGATTCATCATCATACTTATCCTTTTGTTTCTAATACTACATTAATAAAGATATGGATCTAAGTCATTCTTTATTAACAATTTTGTTTCTCGTTGTTTTTGATTGAGCAAGATTACCAAATCTTCTGAACCTATTCAGGGGAGATCTTGGGTGTGGCCACACATACATCTTGTCAACCCTACGAGGGGCCCAGCATTATTAAACTTCAAAAAAATTTGAAGGAACAAGTTCTCTCTTGACTACGAGCATAACCCATGAACTTTGCAACACTCCTGAAAACAATCCTTATAGCTACCAGTTACGTATAGCGGTAAATTGCTTCACAGAAATGCACTACATCCATCAGTTATCTGGTATCTCAAGTCTGAGGATAACTATATATGCATGATTTACTTGATGACAATATCCACAAAGTAAACTCATGAAGTTGGGATAAGTCCTATATTCAATTCATTGAATATCATGTGAAATTGGTATGACAACGCATCAATATACTTTCAAGTATATTCTACCAATACTCAGATTTATCTTAACTTAATGATATTCCCATATCATTAATCGACAACGGACAATTTAGAATAATCAATATATTCAAGGATTTAAACATGCAAATACATGATATATTATTAAGAAAATGATAATCAAACATAACAAGTATTTTATTTCATTAAAATAATAATTATTCATAACATCCCATTATCCAAACACTAATTACAGATGGGCATGATACTACCAGCTAAACGAAGTCCTATGCCTTCAGCAAGTTGATTAAGCTTTCCACCAGGTAAAGCCTTCGTTAAAGGATCAGCTAGGTTATTATATGTGTGAACTTTGAGTAACTCGATTTCGCCTATCTCCACTTGTTCTCTAGCATAGTGATATCTAATCGGGAAATGTTTGGTGCCCTTCATGATTCCAGGTTCATTGGCAAATGTAATTGCGGCTGAATTGTCACAATACATTTTTATAGGTCTTTCGATTGAGGGCATAACTCCAAGCCCTGAAACGAACTTCCTAATCCAGATGGCTTCCATTGCAGCTACTGAAGCAGCAATATACTCACTTTCTGTTGCAGACATCGCTATGGTACTCTGCTTCTTGCTCTTCCAATCCATAGCTCCTCCATTAATGACAAAGACATAACCCGCCTGAGACTTCATATCATCTTTATCACAATTCCAGGAAGCATCGCAGTAACCTGTAACATCAAGTTCTGCTTCTGGATTTCCCCCATATACTAAAAACATATCTCTCGTAGCTCTCAAATACTTGAGAATATGTTTAACAGCAGTCCAGTGGAGTTCACCTGGATTCTGCTGATATCGACTGGTTATGTTTTGAGCAAATGCCACATCGGGCCTTGTGCATCTCACCGCATACATAATAGATCTCACAGCCGAAGCATAAGGGACTCTCTTCATGCGTGCCACCTCTTCAGGTATTGAGGCACAAGCTTTCCTACTTAAGCCATGTTGTTCTTGCATTGGAAAATATCCCTTCTTGGAATTTTGCATATTGAATCTCTTCAATATCTTATCAATGTAAGCACTTTGGCTTAATCCAATCAACCGCCTTGATCTATCTCTATAGATCTTGATTCCCAGAATGTATGCTGCTTCTCCTAAATCTTTCATGGAAAAACATTTCCCAAGATAGGCTTTCACCTCTTTCAATCTTGGAATATTTTTACCCATGATCAATATGTCATCAACATATAGGACTAGAAAAATAACATCACTCCCACTAGCTTTGTGATATACACATGGCTCATCGAGATTCTGAGTAAATCCAAACTTTTTGATTTCTTCATTAAATCTCTTATTCCATTGCCGTGATGCTTGCTTCAATCCATAAATGGATCTTTGAAGTTTGCATACACGGTTTGGAAATTCTGGATTCACAAACCCCTCAGGCTGCGCCATATAGATGTCTTCATCTAGGTGACCATTTAAAAAGGCGGTTTTGACATCCATTTGCCAAATCTCATAATCATAGTACGCTGCTATGGCTATGAGAATCCTAATAGCCCTAATGTCAGCTACAGGAGAAAAGGTCTCCTCATAGTCAACACCATATGTTGGGCTATAAAAGTCAAAGTACTGCTACTCAAGTCAAAGTACTGCTATTCGATTAAAGTACTGCTGCTCGTTAAAGGACTGCCATGCAAATAGTTTAAGGACTAATGTGTAATTCTAGAATATTCGTATTAGATTAGAGTTATAATTAGAATTTACTTGTCGTTCAAGTATTGTAAACCGACTAGGGTTTTCCTTGTGCCTATAAAAGGATCCCTAGGTTGGCATTAGAGATATATGTGTTTTAGAGAGACAAGTATATGCGATTAGTGATATACGATTATTAGAGTTTAGAGTTTGTTAGTGAATCTGTGTAAGAAAGCAGGTTCAAGGTTTTAATAATATTCAAAATCGTTTATTAAATTCTTCTTAGCTTTGTTGAAGTAGATTCCGCATACTTAGCAAAGTATATCAGTGTTTCACTATTAATAGTTTTGAATTCATTCAAAGTTGTTAAACCGTAGACAAGCTACAAGTTAGTTTGGTCAGAGTATATCGATCCAACAAGTGGTATCAGAGCTTGTGTGGAGACTCTGATTAAGAAGAAACCCTTAAAACCGATTTATCAACAAACCCTTAACAATGTCGACTGAAGCTGCACCTATCCCATCCATCACCTCACTTAGAATTCCTATCATCAAGAAGGGAGAATATGATCTCTGGAGCATGAAGATGAGACAGTACCTTGCTATTACTGACCATGCTCTATGGGATGTAATTGTCAATGGTAATGTTGTTCTTGATGAACCTCTACAAATTGAAGGACAACCCAAACCACCTCAACCACCCTTACCAGCAGCTACAAAGAGAAATCAAGATAAGGCTCTCAACATACTGCTGTCTGCTATTCCTGATGGTCACCTATTGAAGTTTCATGATGCTAAGGATGCAAAACAATTATGGGCTGCTATCAAGACAAGATTTGGAGGTAATGATGCTTCAAAGAAGATGCATAGAAACTTATTGAAGCAGCAATTTGAAACCTTCACTGTTGGTGAAAGAGAAAGTCTTGATGCTGCCTATGACAGATTCCAAAATCTACTTAGTATGCTAGAACTATATGGAGCAGAGGTATCTGTTGAAGATGCAAATTTGAAGTTCTTAAGGAGTCTGCCATCTGTCTGGCATGTGGTTGCTACTATGATTAGAGGCCAACCTGGATTGGAGTCTATGGACTTTGATGATCTCTATAACAATTTGAAAGTCTACGAGCAAGAGATGAATGGTCACAGTTCTCAGAAAACTCACAACATAGCTTTTGTATCTTCTGAAAACAGAAGCAGTACTTCCACTAAAAGTACTGCTTATCCTTCTCAAAGTACTGTTGGTGATTCACAGCATGTTTGCACAACCACAACTACCCCCAACCCATCACCAACAAACAACACCAATTCTGATGAAATTGTATGTTCCTTCTTTGCACAACAAGCCACTTTACCTGTTACCTATCAAGAAGACTTGTTGCAGATTGAAGAAGATGCTTTAGAAGAGATTGACATAAGATGGCAAGTAGCTATGATTACTGCTAGGATCAAGAAGTTCATGAACAAGACAGGAAGGGGAATTGATTTCAAAGCCAAACAAGGTATCACTTTTGACAAATCTAAGATTGAATGTTTCAATTGTCAAAAGCTTGGACACTTTGCAAGGGAATGCAAGTTTGCAAAATATCAGGCAAACAGGATGATTGAACAACCCAAGGTTGAAAGAAAGGAGGTTCCTATTACTGAATCACAACCAAAAGCTTTGGTGGCTCAAGAAAATTTAGCAGAGATTGACTGGAGTGCTGAATTTGATGATGAACCTGTAACCTATTCTATGGTTGCAATGGAAGAGTTTGATTGGGGCACAGCTTTTGATGAGGAACCTGGATATGCTGCTTTGGAATCAAGAGATGGTCTTGGAAGCTTTGACTGGAGCATGGAGGATGAAGATGAACCTGTTCAGATTGCTATGGTAGCCACTTCACCAAGTTCATCCAATGTCTCTGAGGTATGCTCTAAGTGTAATGATGTTTATCAAAAGTTGCTTAAAGATTATGTGACTGAAAGAGATAATTGTAGAACAGCTAGGTCTGAGGTAGCTGGTTATCAATTAACTTTAGAGTCAATGGAAGCCAAAATTTTAACACATGAAAATAATGAAATAGCTTGGGCAGAAAAATATGAGCAACAAGATTACCAATTGAAATTAAGTGAATGGAAGTTAGGATGTAAGGTGTCTGAATTAGAAAAGATTACTAAGGAAAGAGATACTTTGTTAGAAAGACTTGGTAGTATTAAACAGGCTGGTCTATCACATGTTCAATTTGTTGAAAAACAAAGAGTAATAAACAGTAGAGCTGGACTAGGTTATGGTGAAGCTAGTAGTTCAGATGAGATCTCACCTAGTGATAAGGAAGAAACTCCACCTAGTGCTAAGGAAGAGATTCCACCTAGTGATGATGACCTTACAAGCTCAGAAGAAAACACATCTAGGAATGAGGAACCAATTAGTGAATCACCTCCTGAGTTTAAGAAAGATAAGGAGTACCATTCAGTTCCTCCACCCACTGGTCAGTTTCAACCTGTTAGGACAGATGTTTCTCGTTATGGTGTAGACAACCTAGAGTTTAGGAAGAAACTAAATGGTAGAATTAGTTCTGAAAAACCTAAGAATAATTTTCAAAAGGGTAATGATCAAAAGTTTCCTACAGCTTTTCAAAAACAAGCAGTACCTCCACAAACTTTTCAAAGTACTGCTGGACAGTCAGCAGTACCTCCAAGAGAAACTTTTCAAAATACTGCTTACTACAGGAAACCTTTTAATCATAGAAGAGGATTTGGGAATATGGAGAGAAAGTTATGTTATGTATGCTATAGTCCTGATCACTTGATTAAGCACTGTGACTTTCACTCAGAATACTTAAGTCAGTTTCCAAAGAATAGACCTCCCACCCATAAGCCAAGAGAGACTAGACCAGTTTGGAATCACTCAAATAGGGTCAACCATAGTAACTTCTCAAAAGACTATAGGTACCCTCACCAGAAAAGAATGTTTTCCAAATCACCAGTACCTTCACAATCTGATAAGTCTCAAGAAATACCTTCTCAAAGGACTGATAAGTTTTCACCCACTCATGGTACTGCTCATACTTTTTCACATAGAAGACCTAAGAGATTCAATTCATATAAAAGGTCTTCCACCTCAAGCAGAGTACCTAGCTCAGAGAAACCTAAGGTCAAACGAAATTGGGTTAAGAAAGAAAGTACTGATGGGGAACAAGAAGTACTTTCATCAGATAAGGGTGAAACAGGGAGTGTTGTTGATACTACAACACAGGACATGGGACCAACTCAAATAATAATTGACCATGCCTTTAAAACCAGTGGAGATTACATACTGAAGGAATTCAAGTATGTCACTCCACAAGGGGAACACAAGTCAGTAATGGCTTGGGTTCCTAAAAGAAACTAACCCTTTTCTTTAATGTGCAGGGCAACCCAGAGGAGGAGCTTAAAGATCATATTATTGTTGATAGTGGTTGCTCTGGCAGCATGACAGGGGACAAGGAGATCCTGTCAGACTTTAAGGCATATTATGGAGGAAGAGTTGCATTTGGTAATGATCCTGATGGAGGAAGAATCACTGGCAAAGGAACAATCAAGGCTGGATGTATTGATTTTGAGAATGTTAGATATGTAAAGGAGCTCAAGTTCAACCTATTGTCAGTATCTCAAATTTGTGACAAGAAGTATCCAATTCTGTTTACTGATACAGAATGTCTCATTCTCTCCCCTGAGTTCAAATTTGTTGATGATCACTTGGTGACATTGAGAGTACCAAGAACCAATGATGTATACAGTTTAGACTTAAAGAGTCTCAATTCTGCTGGAAGAGCAACATGTTTAGTAGCAAAGGCATCATTGGAAGAAGCACATCTGTGGCACAGAAGACTAGGTCATGTTAATTTTAAGAACATCAACAAGCTGGTCAAAGGAAATTTAGTTAAAGGTTTACCTTCCAAAACATTCAAGGCTGATCATTCATGTTTGGCTTGCAAGAAGGGTAAACAACATAAAGCTTCATGTAAGAAGCTTGGGGAAAGAGATATTAGAGAACCTTTGGAGTTGCTACACATGGATCTGTTTGGACCAGTCTCAGTAGAAAGTTTAAACAAGAAGAAGTACTGCTTGGTTGTGACAGATGATTGTAGCAGATTTAGCTGGGTCTTTTTCTTGGGATTCAAAGATGAAACCTTTGATGCTATCCATGACCTGATAGTAGCCCTTGAAAATCAATTAAGACTCAAAGTAAGAGGTATTAGATGTGATAATGGAACAGAATTCAAGAACAAGCATATGGATGAATTCTGTGCCAAGAAAGGGATCAAGAGAGAGTTTAGCATTGCTAGAACACCACAGCAGAATGGTGTTGCAGAAAGAAAGAACAGGACTTTGATAGAAGCAGCTAGAACAATGCTTGCAGATTCCCAATTACCTATTCTCTTTTGGGCTGAAGCCATAAGTACTGCTTGCTATGTGTTGAATAGAGTTTCAGTAACTAAACCTCAGATGAAGACACCTTATGAGTTACTCATGGGAAAGAAACCAAACATTCGTTTTCTAAAACCTTTTGGCTGCTCTCTGACTATTCTAAATACCATTGATTCTCTGGGTAAATTTGATGGTAAGTCAGATGAAGGATATTTATTGGGTTATTGTACAAATAGCAAAGGATTTAGAGTTTATAATAGGAATACCAGAAAGGTACAAGATTGTCTTCATGTTGAATTTTTGGAAGATAAGGAAACTCAGAAAGGTAAAGGTCCTGATTGGATGTTTGATCTTGATCTCAAGTTCACACCATCTATGAATTATGTCCCTGTTAGAGAAGAGAATCAGGCTAATTACAAAGAAGATGATTCACAGTACATTGTTCATGGAGTCAATGTTACACCAGAAGAAGTTCCTGACAAAGAACCTGAAGTTACTGTTGAGGAACAAAGTACTGCTCAGCCAACTCATACAGTATCTGATGAAGATCAAGCCATACAAGATGAACTTAATAGGATGCTTTTTCAAGAAACTATAGCACAATCCTATGAAGATGAACAAAGGAAGGCTTATGAGGCTGCAAAGAAAAAGAGTAACTTTCAAGATACTGCCCACAGTACTTTAGATCAAAGTACTGCTGATCCTTTTGACAGTACTTCTGATGTATTAGAGCAATCAAATTGGAACAATGCTGATGATTCCAATGTTGATGATGATGATTTAGTTAATGCTAACATTCCTGGATTAGAAGAAATTGATGATGAGCTTATTCCAGAAGGTATTTTCTCCAATGAAGGCATTGATTTTACTAACTTGGAGTCTGATCTTCCAGTACCACCAACTCCAACATTGAGAGTTCATAAAGCTCATCCTCAAAGTAATATTATTGGATCACCCTCTTCAGGAGTGGTTACAAGGAACAAAGTTAAAGGACTTTCTAAGCAACATACTGCTTTACTTAGCTTTGTTTACAAACAAAACAGGATGAATCACAAGGATCAACAAACATGCCTGTTTGCTTGCTTTTTATCTCAAGAAGAACCCAAAAAGGTAGCTCAAGCTTTAGCAGATGAAAGTTGGGTTGAAGCCATGCAAGAGGAGCTTCTACAATTTAAGCTTCAAGAAGTCTGGGTATTATGTGATTTACCAGATGGCAAAAGAGTCATTGGTACAAGATGGGTTTTCAGAATCAAAAGAGATGAAAGAGGGAATGTTATCAAAAATAAAGCTAGATTGGTTGCACAAGGATATCGCCAAGAAGAAGGAGTGGATTATGATGAAGTATTTGCTCCTGTTGCAAGGATAGAGGCAATAAGGTTATTTCTTGCCTTTGCATCATACATGGGATTTCCTGTCTACCAAATGGATGTGAAAAGTGCTTTCCTTTATGGCACAATTTCTGAGGAAGTTTATGTTAAACAACCTCCGGTTTTGAAGATCCTGCACATCCAAACAAAGTCTACAAAGTGATCAAGGCACTGTATGGCCTTCATCAAGCTCCCAGAGCTTGGTATGAGAGACTCTCGAATTTTCTATTACAACATGGCTATAGGAGAGGAGCAATTGATAAGACTTTGTTCATCAAGAGGGATAAGAAAGACATTATGTTAGTCCAAGTATATGTGGATGATATTATATTTGGAGCTACAAAGAAGTCTATGGTGAAAGAATTTGAAGACCTTATGCAGAAGGAGTTTCAAATGAGTTCTATGGGAGAATTAACCTTCTTTTTGGGTCTTCAAGTTAGACAAACAAGAGATGGAATCTTCATTAACCAAGAAAAGTATGTTGCAGACATACTCAAAAGATTTGATCTTCCAAATCTCAGGCCTGCCACCACACCCATTGATAAAAATAAACCTCTAGGCAAGGATGAAGATGGACAAGCTGTGGATGTCAAGCTTTACAGATCTATGATTGGTTGTCTTATGTACTTAACTGCATCAAGACCTGACATCATGTTTGCTGTTTGCTTATGTGCAAGATTTCAGGTTACACCCAAGGTTTCCCATATGTATGCAGTCAAGAGGATTTTTCGATATCTCAAGCATCAACCAAAGTTAGGATTATGGTATCCTAAGGAGTCACCTTTTCACTTAGAAGCCTTTTCAGATAGTGACTATGCAGGGGATAACTATGATAGAAGATCAACCTCAGGAGGATGTCAATATCTTGGAAGAAGATTAGTCTCCTGGCAATGTAAGAAGCAAACCATTGCTGCAACCTCCTCTACTGAAGCAGAATATGTTGCTGCTGCAAGCTGTTGTGGACAAGTTTTGTGGATGCAAAATCAACTCTTGGATTATGGATTCAATTTCAAGAATACTCCTATCAACATTGATAATGAGAGTACCATCTGCATTGTGAAGAATCCTGTTTATCACTCCAAGACCAAGCACATTCAGATTAGGCATCACTTTATTCGGGATTGTTATGAGCACAGGTTTTATAAATGTGGTTAAGGTTCACACAGATGATAATGTAGCTGATCTACTCACTAAGGGATTTGATGTTTCAAGATTCAACCACTTAGTTGTGAGCATTGGGATGATTAACTACTAGGCTACATTTGAGGGGAGGCTTTAGTATTAGTTAGTATACTTTCTATTCGGTCTTAATGAAAGTATTGGTTTTAATAGTTTAGTTTAGCCTATATGTTGTATTTGAGGGGAGGCAACATTAGCTATTAGTTAGAACTTACGCATGAATCTTTACAAGTTCTTGGTTTTAGTTTGGAGTATCGATTGTGGATAACAAGATGGAACGTACTGCTTTGTTGCTCAAAGTACTGCTTCAGCAACGTACTGCTTCAACGTACTGCTTACGTGGACGTACTGTTCCAACGGTCAAAAAAATTGTGGGGCTCACGGTTAATTAATTCCTTACGGCGGAGATAATAAGTTAATCCAAACGGTAACTTTATTATTAAGAGTTTGATTTATTTTCATCCTATTTAAAGAAACTCACTCCTATTTCCCCGCCTTTTTACGTATTTGAGATCCCTCATTCGCTATTACACCACAATCTTTTTATCAAAACACACACTCAAAGCGAATTCTTCTCTACCAACTCATCATGGCTAATCGCCTTACTGTTAGCAAACATAATATGATCGCTAATTTGGACAAGACAAGGGATAATCTTGATTTTCATGCGATCATTGATTTCTTAACTGGGTCTTCCATCAACTACTCTATTTTAGTTGACCCTGATGTTATTGGTCCCTGGATGCAAGAATTTTGGGCTACTGCAACGAAAGAAGGTGATTCGTTGATTAGGGCTACGGTTGCTGGACGAGCTATTAGGATTACTGAGGCCACGATTAGGGATGTGTTGATGTTTGATGATGAAGGGGGGGCTGTTCGTTTTGAAAAACAAGTGCTTTGGGACACTTTAAGTGATTTAGGTTATGAAGGCGATCTGACGAAGCTTACTTTTCAAAAGCCTTTGTTTTGTTCTCATTGGAAGTACCTAATTCACGTTCTACTTCATTGTTTGAGTCCCAAGAGTACTTCTTTTGATCAATTTGGTCAAAATATTGCATCTGCATTAGTGGGTTTGGCTACCGATCGAAGATTCAATTTCTCAAGACTCATTCTGGATGGTATGCTTACACATATTGGTAATGGTTCACCATTTTTGATGTATCCAAGGTTTGTTCAGTTATTCTTGAACAATCAACTTGAGGATGTCCCTAAACCTCAAAGTTTTTTACTCACTGTCAAACTTCCATCAAAGGTGTTTACTTTTCTATCTAAACAAAGTGCAAAGTTTTCTGGAACCAACACACCTTTGACTGCTCATATATTGGGAGTTGCACAAGTTGTTAGAGATGCAGAGCAAGAGCAAGAGCAAGAAGCAAATTCTGAGTCAGCAAGCCAAGAGTCTCCAGTTTCTAGAGAAGTTAGTATTCCTCAACCCACTGCTTCTCAACATACTGCTTCTCCACATTCTGTTACTAGGGAAGGTACTGCTCCTATGGACATTCCTACTCATGAGGAGTCAGACCAAGGTATGAATAATCCACCATCTCCTATTGATGATTCTTCCACAAATGTGTCTAAGCAATTTGAAGAAGAAGAGGTAGAATTGGACAATTATGCTTTAACAAGGGAGTTAAAAGGCTGAAGAAGGAGAGTGAGGCTCAAGCTGCTAGATAGACAAATTAAAGACTAAGTTTCAAAAATTGAAGAGGTATGTTTGGCCACTGGTTCAACACCATAGATTATGGGTGAAGTCTCAGAAGAAGAGTGGTAGGATACCTACAAAGATTTCGAAGAAGAAAAAGTCTAAGAAGCAATCTTCATTCCAAATGGGGAGGAATTTAGAGAATTTGAATGAAGATGATGCTGGTTTTGAACAAGATTTTGAACAAGATGCTGGATTTATGGATGATACTCAGAGGACACCACCTGAAAATATTCCTCAAGATACTGTTGAGAGGAAGAGTGATGAAACAGAGCAAATAAATTTGGAAGAAGCTACTGTTGAAGTGAGAAGTGGTGATACTGAGGAAATAAACTTAAAGAAGTGAGCTGAAAGTACTGCTCAGAAAGTACTGCTCAACAAGGTACTGAGAGGCAATTCATTGTTACACCTAGAACCTTAGATTTTGAAGAGGATATTGGTCCTTCAATTCAAGTTCAAGAGGAAGTAGGTCCTTCTAAACCAGCTCAGGAAGAAGATGATATAGCTCATACTAACAGTGATGATGAAACAATTGCTGATATCATGCTTAATATGTCAAGTCAAAGAGGTATTAGTATTCATGAGGTTGAACAACAACATCATACTTCTTCTCAACCTGCGCAAGAAATAGATCCAAAAGATAAAGGCAAAGGGATCTTGGTAGAAAAGAAGAAGAAGATGATGACATTGGCACAGTTAAGACAAATTCAGGTTGCCAAAAATGAGGAAGCAGCTAGAATATTACAAGCAGAGATAGATGCTGAAGAATCAAGAAAGAATGTTCAATCAAGAAGGCCAATTAGTAAAGCTAGAGAAAGGAATGATATGATGGCTTATCTGAAAGGTCAAGGATACACAGGTTTAGTTAGATTGACATATACAGAGATGAAGGATCTGTATGATGCTGTTAGAGAAGCTATTCAAAGAGATCTTGCAGGCATTATTTCTTTTGAAGATGACAAGCTTGAAGATAAAAGAAAGGAAAGAGCTGCTACAAGAAGCTCAAAGAGGAAAAGAGTCACTGATGAACAGCCATCAAAGAAGTTCAAGGAAGCTGTTGAATTAAGAACAGACACAGTTGATGAGCTCAGAAATTATCTTAGAGTTGTTGACTTTGAGAATCCAAAATTGAAAGAAGATTCTGATAAGAAGTCCAAGATATCTACTTTTTCAGTTGTAGAATCTAAAGAAGGAGATTATCTAATCTTTCATAGACTAGATGGAAGTTTTAGAGTGTTTAATTCATTATGGGATATTCTACATCTGATTGATAGAGATGATATGCTTCAGTTATATCTCCAAGTGCAAACTTATTTTGAGCATATTCCACCACAAGGAGTAGGTTTGATATTGTTAGGAGATCTCACAACAATCTGGGACACAGAGGAGTCTAAGGACAGTGCTTTGTGGGAAAATCAAGACAACTGGGAGATTAACAGATGGAGATTCTTTGGATCAGTTGGGATACATGTTTTAGAGTTAGAAGATGGCACTATGATTCATATGCTAGCAGAACAAAGATATCCACTCACAAGAGATCTGATGATCAGAATGCTAGAGCATGGAATGGAAGTGGAACAAGAGGATGAAGTAGCATTGATGGTCATAAAATTATTCATCAAGTGGACTACTGAATTTGAAGATTAATGCATAACTACTGGTATGGTTTCATTATTATATAAATCTTTTGAAAAATAAAGTACTTTCTTCAAAGTACTGCTGGTCAGACAGTACTTTCTCAAAGTACTGCTTGCAGCATAAAACCAGTAAAGTCTTTTGATAAAATTAGTAATTTTTGATAAGTGCAAAAACATTTTGAAAGCACAAAGATTAAACAGCAACAAATGGTTTTGAAAGCAACAGCATGGTGTTAGTACTTGTACTACACAACAAATGGTAATCAACTCACCATGTTTAATAAACAAGAAAGAGTTTGACTCATCATGAGGGTACGGCTCTGATGTGATTATCAAATCCGTTTTTAGTTGGCAATTTACTAAAAATTGTATGGTTTTCAACTCACCATATCTATATTAGTGAAGAGTTGGCTAGCCCACAAGATAATGGCTTGGTGGTAAAGGCTGTGGAAAACCATTATATGGTAATTAGTTCACCATGGTAGTGATTGTACTAAAAGAACTAGCTAGTCCAAAAGCAAACGGCTATTTGGTAAAGACTACTCAAATCCGTTGATAGCTGATGATTTGCTAAAAATCATATGGTTATCAATGTACCATGGTTTTTCCTAAATCTAAACATTGGCTACTCCAGAGTTAATGGCTTTGGTAAAGAGACATCAAAATCCATTAAGTTTTCAATGATTCACCTCTCACAGGAGTTAACACACCTGGAAGTGATGAGAATAGTATGAAACTCTTAAGATCTGATGTACATATTGCCAATATGATGCTGAGTTGCTGAAAAGATCTGATGCTGAAAAGAATTGTTGCTGATGAAGATTGAAGATACTGTTTGCATTGATGATGACAAAACAATAACGAGTCAGGTTTGAAGAAACAACCTTTCCTTGAAGATAAAGTATTGAAGTTAAAGACATACAAAGAAACTTGAAATCAAGCAAGTAGAATTCAAGTTAGGGGAGGATTGTTGGGCTATAAAAGTCAAAGTACTGCTACTCAAGTCAAAGTACTGCTATTCGATTAAAGTACTGCTGCTCGTTAAAGGACTGCCATGCAAATAGTTTAAGGACTAATGTGTAATTCTAGAATATTCGTATTAGATTAGAGTTATAATTAGAATTTACTTGTCGTTCAAGTATTGTAAACCGACTAGGGTTTTCCTTGTGCCTATAAAAGGATCCCTAGGTTGGCATTAGAGATATATGTGTTTTAGAGAGACAAGTATATGCGATTAGTGATATACGATTATTAGAGTTTAGAGTTTGTTAGTGAATCTGTGTAAGAAAGCAGGTTCAAGGTTTTAATAATATTCAAAATCGTTTATTAAATTCTTCTTAGCTTTGTTGAAGTAGATTCTGCATACTTAGCAAAGTATATCAGTGTTTCACTATTAATAGTTTTGAATTCATTCAAAGTTGTTAAACCGTAGACAAGCTACAAGTTAGTTTGGTCAGAGTATATCGATCCAACACCATATGTTTGGGTAAAGCCTTTAGCTACCAAATGGGCCTTATAGTTGTGTACATTGTCATCCATGTCAGTTTTCTTCTTGAAGAGCCACTAACTTCCAACTACCTTGGCATTGGGAGGAAGGTCTACTTCAATCCAGACTTAATTATCTCTCATGGATTGCATTTCCCCATTCATAGCAATCTGCCATTTATCCTTTTTAGGATCATTCATGGCAGCTCTATAATTAGCAGGTTCTCCAAGATCCCCTAATATAGTTTCCTCAACTTCTACGTTAAGACATAGACGTTCAGGTGCTTCCACAGTCCTTGCAGATCTGCGAATGGGAACAACTTCAGGTGGAGGACCCAGACTTTCAGGTTCCACAGGAAGTTCGCTAGTGTTTTCAGAAGGTAATGTATCATTTTGATCATTTTCCAGATCATAGATCCTCCCACTGAATTCTTGAGATATGAGATCTTTATCAAGAAAATCTCCATACCTAGCAACAATTACTTTGTTTTCAGGTGGGTAGTAAAAGTAGTAACCCATCGTTTCCTTTGGGTATCCTACAAAGATACACTTTATAGATCTCTGTTGGAGTTTATCTGCTGAGTCACGTTTAACAAACGCCTCGCAACCCCAGACCTTTAAATAAGACAAGTTAGGCGTTTTCCCAAACCATAACTCATAGGGTGTCTTATCAACCTTCTTAGTTGGAACCATATTTAATACGCGAATTGCAGATTCCAAGGCATAATCCCAAAATGATAAAGGAAGAGTTATAAGATTAAACATTGATCGCACCATGTCCAATAATGTACAATTCCTTCTCTCAGATACACCATTTTGTTGTGGAGTATATGGAGATGTGAGATGCTGGACAATTCCATTCTTGGCTAAATAATCTTTAAACTCTTGACTCAGGTATTCACCACCTTTGTCGGATCGAAGAGCTTTAATCTTCTTTCCAAGTTGCAATTCTACTTCTGCTTTGAAAACCTTAAATGTTTCAAACACCTCATGTTTATGTTTAAGTATATAAACATATCCATAACGACTGAAATCATCGGTAAAGGTTAAGAAGTAGCTAGCACCTCTCTTTGACATATGTCAAAGTTGTCCACATACATCAGTATGTATCAAACCAAGTAGATCATTAGCCTTTTCCATACGATTATTGAAAGGTTTCTTTGTCATCTTCCCAGGTATACAAGATTCGCATTTATCAAATGATTCATCATTGATATCTTGTAAAAGCCCATCATGTTGCAGCGTTTTCATACGAGTCTTGCCTATGTGAGCAAGCCGACAATGCTAAAGAAAAGATGAATCTAAGACATTCTTGACACTCTTATTGTTGATGCTATACATAGAATTATAATCATTGCATTCATTCATATCAATTTCAAATACACCATTCACAGCAATAGCATTAAAATAAAAAACATTATTTAACGAAACAGAAATTCCATTGCTTGAAACAGTATGTTGAAAACCAATATTCAATAAACATGAAAAGGAAACTACACCCCTAACAATTGAAGGTGCATAATGACAATTATTCAAAAACAGTACTAAGCCCGAAGGCAAAACTAATTTAAATACTCCTATAGCTTCAACAGCTGCATGTGCTCCATTGTCCACATGCAGATATTGTTCCCCATAGGCCAGTCTCCTTTCGACTCTAAACCCCTGTAGTATATTACAAATATAAATACCACATCCAGTATCGTATACCCAGGAATTTAATTTATGAGTTAATGAAAATAATTCAATCATGAAAAAGTTACCTGAAGTGCTGGGTTTACCAACCTCAACCTTCATATTTTTCACACGCAACTCCTCGAGATAGAGTGGACAGTTCCTCTTCCAATGTCCTATCTCATGGCAGTGGTGACAAGCCTGATCCTTCTTGTTCGGATTCACCTTTTTCTTCTTAGGGTTGTTTTGCTTGGGCATAGGTTGATAGGCCATAACTTGTTTACCCTTGTCAACTTTACCCTTACCCTTTTTATTCACCTGCAGCTTTGGCTTTTGGATCCTACCTCCTTGTATAGCTAATACCTGAGGAGTAGGTGCCTTGTTTGGTAAACCCTTTTCATAGTCAACAAGCATTGCGAGCAATTCTGTGACTGTCTTCCCCGAGCAATGCATGTTATAGTTCTGAACAAAACCCTTAAAATCCTTGTTCAAGGACCTATTGATTAGGTTCACACACACATTCTCAGGATAGACATAGTTGATCTGATGTAGTTGGTCCATGTACATTTTCATTTCCAGCACATGATCATGAACAGGTTTACCTTCCCCCTGCTTGCAGCTATGCAATTGATCCATCAAATCATACAATTCAACACCTGCTGGCTTCTCATAAGTCTTTTGGAGTTCTTCCAGCATATCTTTAGGAAAATAGTTCTCAAACTGCTTTTGCAACTTAGGAACCATACTTCCGAGCATCAAGCACGCAACTTCATTGTGCTTTTCGAACTCCAATCTCCAAGCTTCTTTGACATCCTCAGATTCAGTTTCAGCTGGTTCTTGGGGACAAGGCTTAGTCAAATATTCCAGCTTTTTAGACACTCTCAAGACAATCCTGAGTGACCTATGCCAGTCATTGAAATTTGGGCCAGTCAATTTTTCCCTTTCAAAGTGACTTTTGAAAGCAGAACTTAGTATAGCGTTATCGGGTTGAGCCATTTCTACAGCAAAAGTTCAAATATTAGTATTCTAATAATACAATTTTTCAAGAAAAGAACATTACCCAGGAAATATACATATAACCATTTAATCTTCTTGAAAACCAGGATCCAAATTTCCATAGTTTCACTACATCAGTTGATCTGCTAGTAGTGAAAGTACAAAAGATGGTAATCTGTCGTACAATAATCGGCAAACAATTTCCGACTCCAAGATCATTTTGGGAATTACATTTGCCAAATACAATTTGCAATGTAAGCATGTTTCTTCCCATCTCATGCCTTAAGTTTCAAGGTCTCACTTACAACTTAATTAAGTCGTCTAATTTAGAAACTGCAAATTCTCCATTACTGGTCTCACGCATAATGAAAATTTACCTTGTCATTAATATCTAGGCAAGGTCTCACTTACGCTAAATATTAACTCCAAGTGTTTCTTATAATTAGATAGCATGGACTTAAATTTTAGGGTATTTATTTTGATGTGACAATCAAAATATGTACGAATAAGCATGCACACATCTTCGTATCATAAGTTTTTCAAAACAATTTTTATTTTCCAATTAGGCTAAGAGTTAAACCAACAAAGTTTTAATTGAAGTATTGGGTTCACCAATCAAAGAATTACCTACAATTATCGCCCACTATATCCTACTGCTGTATGAGTCAAAAGACCCAAGTTATTCGGATAATTACCACAAAAGTGGTGCGTGGAATTGAGTTCAATTCACCCTTAAGATGATTTTGCACAAAAAAATAGCATTACTTGGTAGCTCCAATTAGACGCACAAAGGAGCGGAGAGACAAACGTCCGCCCGAAGGCTAATTAAAAACGCGTCTTTTTCGGATGACAATTTAATGTCAAGCCTCCTTATACCCCTCTTATAGTTTGTCTAAACTGGGTGATCCGTTCACACTAATGGTACAAAACTCATCACCCAATTAAAAGTTTATGATTCTAAGTCTTAAAAAAAATATGTTATAAACTATAATATCGCTAGTCTCGCCTGGGAGCAAATTACTGTGCGAAGCGAACCACTGTCGGCACATAAGACTTTGCAATATATAATTTATCACATCATTGTTTCATAGTTATTAGGTCAATTTATTTTCTATTCGAAAAATTACCCTCTTTTTGCTTACAATTCGTCATATAATTTAAACAAAAAACAAGTAAAATAATAAAAATAAATAACCACATAATAACACATATAATCTTAACAATTAAATCATACAGCCACATGCAAACCATTTGATAAAATCCTATTAATAATCTATCTATGTTTTAGTATGCATATATTAAACTAAGACTCCCATTGGTTTTCGAGCAAATGGTACCAATGGACCACATACACCAAACAATTTGGTTGCGTAAGTCCTAGCAAATATATACCAAGTAGCACATAACTAGATTCATTAATTTAATTAATTGGGTCTTCCTCAAATTTAGATCTATCTTATTACATGTAGCAAACAACTTAACAATTAATTACAAACCCTAATCCATGATAAACATGCATGTTTCATCTGGATTAATTTACAAGTCAAGGAACGTAACCCTTTACACACATAAACGCGTTACAATTTTAGGGTTACAAAACTAATTTTCTAATAAAGAGGCATCTCCCCCACTCCCCCTAAAAATTAGGGTTTCGAATTTTTTAACCCTAAAAATTCTAGTAACTTTAATCCTAATCAAAGATTCGATTTTTATGTGTTTCGGTAATACAATTACATGTTAAAACGGCTCGTGATGCCACTGTTATAATTTAAATACCATAACAATTATATAAATAAATATTACATCATCAAAGCACATAGCGGAAGCATAGGATCATATTTAACACGTAAAGGATTAACCAAAAATTAAAGACACGTACCTTTGATCCTAGCAAGAACAAGGTCAATGCTTCAAATCTTCTTCTTTAATTTATCAAGTGGATTAGTGAGATACCCCTTACCTTTTTGTATCTCAATCCAAGATGGATTAACTATAGTAAGTTAATATCCAAGAGCTTGTACACACGTACTATAACCGATTAATTAGATTGCTAGATCTAAGAACACAAGAAACCAAAACAATTTTGCTTATGGGAAAAACTTGGATCGATCCAACCTAGGGTTAGGATCCGATCGGATTTGAAGAAAAGAAGAATGAAACAAAGCCTAGGGTTATAGCAAGAGTGCAAGCAATGAAAACCAATAACCCTAGCCTTTGTATTTATAGAGTGGAAAACTTAGAGAGCAAGTTAGGCATGGATTGGGCTTCCATAACCTTGAACCGATCGGCCTAGGACTCCCATAGAGATTCTAGAACTTTCTTGCTCCTCTAATTTCACTTACAGTCCTTCCTTTATTCACTAACGGTCGTTAGTCAATTCCCGTTAATTACTTAACGTCCGTTAGTCGTTATTTTGTGTTCTAATAATTAAATACATAACGGTTTATATATATTAATTATTCTACATTAATCATTCATACGTAATGTGTGCAATCCCTTGGTCCCGAGTTCGATTCTAGTCATACACGTTTAATATTTGTCCATAAACTCTAACAAAAATAAGTTGGAATAAATTTATAAAATCAAGGTAGCTCAAAGATGGTTATGCATTGGAGAAGCTCATGTATTATTTTAACCTACGTGTGTTTTCTGTTGGGTTAATAAAAAGAGGTCTTTACAATTTTAGCCTTGTGTCCACTTTAATTTGCAGCATATGGCATTAAAACAAGGACCAAACTTAGTTGATATAGATATGGAAGTGGAAAGTGCCCTGCTGCTCTTGAATCTTGATGGTTTAGTATTATCAATATCCATGTATCTCTTTTATTGTATGGCAACTATACAATCTGATGATCTATCTATAATTCTTATCAATTTCTTTTGGGGATTAAACATGTGCATACATTGTGTATCCAAAACTTCTTAAAGACTCAACCTCTTGATTGTCCATCCAAAAATTTAATAGTGGCAGGAGGTAAATACAAAATTCTCTCTCTTTAGAAGAGCTATTTTCATTGGAGATCAAGGTGCATGATGTACTTTTAATATAAAAAGAATTGATGAATTCGTAAAGGCGCACAAGTGGAAAAGTTATCAAAGTGATTATTTTCCGTTACAAGTCGCGAAGGTTCAGATTCTATCGTATTGGTATATGGTCATACAGCAAGGATTGATAGATCACTTGCGATCGACTGTTTTTCTAATTGTTTATTGGTATTGAGCTTTTGAGCTGTAATGGGTTTACAGAAGTAACTTAACATACAAACTTTTGCATACTTTTTGTTCTATATGAATATTATGTGATTTGTTTTGTTGTATTGTATTCTACTATTCTTTCTTGTGGGGGTGTTATGTGTAATTGTGTAAAAGGAGGAGTTCAACTTTTAGTTTCTCCGTGACTATGTGGTCATGCTTTAGTTTCCATGTTCGAATCTGGCCCTGTTATGCGAATCGTACTTACTCGGTATCTATGATGAACAATTGTTGTGTAAGCACATATTGATGTGCAGGGACTCGGAACAGAGGGTGGGAAACTTTGATCGATAATATGCACACAATACTAATATTATTTCCACACAAACAAATGATACATGATTGGGTTATTTATACCCAAGGTTCTGGACAGTTAATTAACTACCTATAACTTAACCGACACAAACTAACAACAGACACAACTATTAGATTTTGGCGCCAATAACTGCTGTTTGACTTTCTGCTTTGACTTTTAATTATACTTCATTGATTAAGATTATCTTTGATTATTTTCCTTCCAACATTATACTATATACTAAAACCCGTTGAGGGTATGTGAGTGCAAAAGCACTGTAGCAACTACAGTGCAAAACAGTGATTTCTACATATCCCGCTAAACTTCCTCTCTTCACTTCCTAGAAAATTCTAGAGAACCCACTAAACTCAAAACACACTCCATACTCTTCTTCTCCACAAAACCCATTATACTTCACTTCCCCTGATTTACATATCCACAAATCAAAACCAAAACAGGAAGAACAAAAATAGAATCAAACAAACAATGTGAGAATCACAAAAAAAAACATATTACAAATTCATGATCTAGATCTAGACGAGTTTCGTAATCCCAGGTATGGAGTTATACAATTTTACCTAAATTAATTTTGTAACTTTACTAACACCAATACCTAAAAATTATTTCTAATTTTGTACTACTTTTGATTTTGATTATGGGTTTGATAATTCTTTTTTTTTTTTTTTTTGTGCTCTACCTACATTCGATTATTGAACCATTAGGTCGCCTATTTCTTAACAAAAAATTGAATCTTTTTTGTTGATTGGTTATGTTTTGAAGCAAAAGGTTGTGGATGTTGCAAGGGTCACCTCACGAAGAAGCTTGCTGAACCAAGGTAAATGGTAGATTTTAGAATTTTCTTTCAATGATCTTTGTTTTTTATTATTGTAAGACATATTAGAAGAAATAATTAAGGTTTTGATAGTTTGGCCTGATAAAAAAAGTGGTTTTGGGATATGGGTCAGTTGAACATGTTGGGATTAGTGAATTAGTGAATATGCAAGACGGGGTTAGGAGGGTTTTGAGTGGTTGTGATTTTGCGGTGTTTTTGACTCCGAAAGTTGCGCAAGTGGGAGTGATGGAGAGTGTGTATCCGAAGCCGGTTTTGATGTTTAATCCAAGATGGGGGTATGATGATGAGGAGGAGAGTATGGGTGAGTTTAAGGAGTTTTTGGGGTCGTTTGAGGTGATTTATTCGTTTATGGGATTGGAGGTTAAAGGGTTGTTGAGTAAGAGGAATGGGGTGGTGTTTAAGTGTGTGAGAGACGGGGTTTTAAGTGAGGAGTGATGGAGTGTTTTGGTTGAAGAAGGGAAGTTGAAAGTGGTGTCGAGGTTTAAGATGAGGCCGTTGATTGGTGAAGTGGAGAATGTGTTGTATAATTTGATGGCGATTAATTCTCCGATTACTAAGTTTGCTAAGTTTTTGAAAGGATTGGTTTCTAATGTAACTGGAAAAAAGTAAGTTTGAATAAAGATCAAAGTTTTGTTCCATGTTTTGTGCGTTATTTAAGTTTATGGCTTGCAATGAGAAGCAATATTGTAGTGCTAATATTATTGACGATAAGTGCTTGGCATTGCATTTTGAACATAAATATGATATAGGATACATAGAATAAGATAATCAGATAGTGGTCCTTTTGTTGTTTATAGTTGTGATTATAAGATAAGCAATTCTTTTAGTGCTACAGAAATAGAAAAATTTGGCAACCAATTAAAAGAAGTGATTATATGTGTTTCTGTAAAGACAAACTCAGCTTTGATAGGTCTGTTCAAATAGTCATTTTGCAAAAGAATAATCAGTGTGGTAAATGCAACCCCAGACACAAGCCCTTTATATATTCTGAAGGTAAATGCAACCCCAGACACAAGCCCTTTTATCACGTATTGTTTTGTATTTGTGCATTCTTAATAGGACTTCAGTGTAGGTTTTTAATTTATCGCTTTCGATATCCACATTTTGTGCTTATGGATTTAGCTTTGCATAATTTGTTGTTATACAGGCGAATAGACAGACAGCAGCAGGTCAGTGTAAAAATGACAGGTTGGGTAAGATAATGCGTTGAAATGAGTATGGTTAGTTTGGGTCGTTTTCAAGAACAGTCACGGATGGAATGGTTAAGGTAAATGACAAGGGTTAGATCAGTATTCTACACAAAATAATGTAACAATCAGAATTTCTTGAGATTCATGATTTTCGATAACATCTAAGCTTATCCGAAACACCTCCTTCATAGCAGGTGAGGTGAAAGCAAGGGCTGAGTTTAACGGATGGCAAAAAGGTACTTACAATTGAATATAACTAAAACACGTAATCTGTTTGTAGCCTAACCTATGTATCATCAAGTTAAGGGTGTATTTGGGTTACACATTTGATTGGCTTACGGGCATTTTTTATTGTTGAAAAGCATATGAGTTCAGTTATTTGGGGTAGCACGCAGTTCAGTGGCGTTACCAGCAACATCTTCTCGAATGAGTTTCTATAACTTTATACAGAGTTGGCGAGAAAAAAAAAAGTGACACCAAGACTCTTTTTAACATGAAAGTGTTATACGTTAATGTACAACCTTTTCTTTAATTATATCTATCCTGTTTCTCAAACTTTACAATGGAATAATCATAAAAAGTATTGGCGAGACAGTAAAATTATATAGAAAATATATGCTTTGGGTAGTGGTATTGTGTAAGTACAATTGCTTTTTTTCCTTGCTTGCATAAAAAAAACTTTCCTGGTATGCACCCTTGGGCCAACCTTTTGATATTGCCATTAGAAAATGTCTTTACCATTATGAGATTAAAGCATCTGAGTAGAATACTCGATATTCTTTAGTCATTTTACTCTTTTATATTAATAACACTAAGATTACGAGCTGCAACGTGACCCAAACATGAGACACGCCTATCTTTTATTGACTCACATCCATCTTTTGTTTGTTGCAAATCACACCGGCATCATGAGCAGAAGATAAATGTAATAGAATACTGTTATTGGATACATCATGCATAATATTGTTGTTGTGGCTTTATTTAACATGCTAAAATTATTTTGTAGGGACAAAAAGTCTTGATTACACCAAATACAAAGCATGGTACAAAGATATTATCCAACTTAGTCATACTTTCGGAAACTAACTTTTAAAAGCAAGCTGAATGTGTAGGCTTATTTTTCTGTTAAGGTACCGGCTTATCTTTTTTTATATCAATCTTGATTCTCAAACTAGACTCTTTTAACAAACGTTTTTAAAAATTGCAGTCCGGAGTAAGCATTCATGAATTGTCAGTTTCACAATTTGGTAAGAAGATTGTCGCTTTTTTTTTTTTACTTAAGTTGTCCTTTACAAGATTCTTTCAACACGCACAGGTTCTTATTATCATTTATTTCCTTATCTATATTCACAGGTCATGTTTTCGCATTTGGAGAGTCAGAGGCATTACATATCTGCATTTAGAAGAGGTCAACTTTATGTCCTTTGAATACCCATATCTGCATTTAGATAAAGTTTATTGGAATTACTGTGATCGATTCAAAGTATGTTTCATGTATTTTCTGTTATTTAAATTGCACCAGTGAACCATTTTTTAGGCCATGTGGAAAACGGATATCCAATCTTAATTGAATTTTTTGTTCGTTTTGTCATGATTAGGCGTACAGTATAGCTATGTTCAACCTGTGGGTTCTGGATTAGGCCTACTTTTCTATGATATATAGTTAGCTACAAACTACAATTTGACAGCACATAAAATGTATAATGAATGCAAAGTGAAGTTTTTTTTTTTCCCTAATGAGGTGTTATTTGATTAGGATAACATGGCTTCTGGAACGGCAGCGAATGATGAATGCAAGCTGAAGGTTCTGGAGTTGAAATCAAAAAGGAATTACTGATACATTTCGACTAAAGCTTTATATTGACAGTTATTTTGTTTTATCTTTTTTGGAGGTTTAATGCCAAAAAAAAAACTCCGCCAAATGGTCTATATACTAACAATTGCACAGTACTCCTGTAGCAACGCGAGGGCTGCCCCACACGGTCCATACTAAGAATTGTTTTGTTTTAAAATCATACAGTAGTATTTTCAAAAGAAAGGTTTGCAGTTGAAAGTGCTTATGAATTTTTTATTAATAGCTTATGGGACTTTTAGTACAATAGCTAAAGACCATACAACCATAACTCCAATGGCAACTTTCACAACGGTCGAAACTTCTCAAGGGTCATTGAAGCATTTTCCACTAGATTATTTATGTACACAAGAGATTTGTATTGTATTCTACAGGGACTTTTCTCATTGTTTGCATATTGCTTACTGATGTATACAAATTATTTGCATGTTAGCTTTAGCTTTGAATTCACCTTTGCTAAATTATGTTATTTATTTAGAAAACTTACATTTTTTTTAAAGATTTCTTGATACACAACTACGTGCATAGGCGGTTGAAAATTTTGGCTGATGAGGAAATCATATTTGGTACATCATGGCTCTTGAGTTTGTAACTGGAATCCGGGTAACTAGCCTTTATGATTCATTTGTAATAAATGTACATGAACGAGATAATTAATACTACTCATTTTGTTGGTTACATTAGCTTCATTCAGAAACATACTTCAAGTTTGTTGACGTGCTCAAATTGGAATACTATTAGCTACTTTCTTTATATACATGAATGTGTGTTTGATTTGTGAATTGTTTACTACCAAAACATCTTGCAACTGCAAATTTGAAATTCGCCTTACATGTGGTGGAAACAATAAGCGTGGTATCTCTTTTGTTCTGAGTATTCTTTGGTTTTTATAGAATGTAGTCAATTTTTTTATTAGAGGATGGTTGGTATATGTATTTTTCCTAACATACTCTATTATAATATTGGCAAACTATATTCTCATTACAATTTTTATCGTTAAACTTAGATGTTTACTTAATACTGCCCATGTTTAACACGGGTTATGAGCTAGTAATAATTTATAAAAGAGTTACTAGACTTTGGACAAAAAAATTCTCTGTGTTCCTGATATTTTGTAGATAATATCTTTTGATATTATTGATAAAAGGATGGCATGCTTAGTAAAGGTAGACACAAGAAGGATCAATTTGTTGGTCAGACTATGCGGTCAACTATTTATACCCTAAAATTTTGATCACATAAAATTGCACACTGAGGCACCATTATAGACTAAGGTATCGGATCTTTTGGAAAGGGGTGGATATTTAAAAAGTCTAAAAAGTGATGTGGTGGTGACAAGTGTCCCCCCACTTTTTTTACCCAAGGACATAAATGTAATTTCACGCCTACCTCTTCCGAATTCCGCCTCCTCTTTCCTCTTTCCATCTTTCTCATACTGCCTCTCTTTCTAATTCCGTTCAATAATCCGTTTTTCCGTCCATATATAATCAAAATTTACACAATGATCTCTATTCAATTCATTCATTCATTCAATTTCACATTTTTTTCATTCTTTCATTTGTTCATATTTTACAAATTTAGGGTTTTTTTTCTTCTCTCAATTCATATTCTTCTATTTGAATCGTTAATTGCTCTTCAAATTGTTTTAATTTTTCATATCGGAAGAGAATTAGGGTTTTTAACCGTACGATCGGTTAATCGAAAAAAATTTAGGGTTTTTGATCGTTGAGGAAGAGAATTAGGGTTTATAATCATTTAATTGGTCAATTGGAAGAGAATTAGGGGTTCTAAGCATTCAATCGGTGAATTGGAAGAGAATTAGGGTTTGAACTGTTCAATTGGTTATTTGAAAGAGAATTAGGGTTTTTAACCGTTCAAATTTGGGGATTTTCAACGTCAAATCGATTTCTAATGGCTGAAACTGATACTCATGTGTTTAATCAAGGTAATTTTATTTTTTGTTATACATTCATCAGTCAGTTAGTGCTTATCTTATGTTCATCAATTTATGCTTATTTTTATCATATGTTCATTAATTTTTTTGTTATCTGCTTATTTTTATCTGTTGTGCTTATCTTAGCTATTTTTGTTTTATGTTTGCTATTATGTTTTTTGGTTCATCAGTCAATGAGCTGTGTTATGTGTTTTTGGTTCATCAGTTTATTTTGCTGTGGTATGTATTTTTTGGTTCACGAATTTATTGTCCTGGTGGTATGTGTTTTGGTTCATCAATTGTTTTTGTCCTGTGTTATGTGTATTAAGTTCATCAATTATTTGTGCCGGTGTTATGTGTTTTTGGTTCATCAATTTTGTCCTGTGTTGTGTTTTAGGTTCATCAATAAATTTAATGCTACTATATTAGTGCTGCAAGAATTTGGTTCATCAATTATTGTCATGTATTATGTGTTTTTGGTTCATCAATTATTGTCATGTTTTAGTAGTATAAGTTTCAACTGCTACTTGTATGCCCTGTGTCATGTGTTTTGGTTCATCAATTGTTGTTCATCAATAAATTAAATCATTATGTATATATATATATTTTTTTACAGACAATGATTATGAAGTTATTCCATATTCTGTTGGTATTGTTTCTGAGGAGACGGGTGAGAAGTTGTGGATTCCTGATATTCCTGCTGGTGAGAAGCCCTGTATTGGTATGATGTATCATTCTCTGGAGTAGGCTTATGAGTATTAAAAAGCCTATGCAAAAAAAGCGGGTTTTGAAGTTCGATTAGGTCAACAGTATGTATCTAAGAAGAATAAGGACAAAAATCTGGATTTGAAGTATTTTGTTTGTAGTAAAGAAGGTACAACTCCTGCCCCAAAAGTTGGAGCAAAGCCTAGTAATAGGAAACATCCGTCTAAGCGTACTGATTGTAAGGTTGTTTTACGCGTGAAGTATATTGAAGGAAAAGGATATTGGTGTTACGAATTTGTTGAGGCTCATAATCATAGCCTAGTTAGTCAGGAAGATAGCGTTTTTCTGGTTTCTTCTCGTGATGTTTCTTATACTTAGCAAGTTTTTCTATATCAAGCATCGCAAGTGAATCTTGGTCCACTGAAGGGTTTCAATTTACCTAGGCAGATTTATGGGGACTATGACTTTATTGGGGCAAGTTCGGTTGATTGTAAAAATTATAGGAGAGATGTGCTAGATTTCATTGGTAAGAATGATGCTCAGATGTTAGTTGAGATGTTGATGAACAAGAAGGATTATCTTCCTAATTTTTCATTTGAGTATCAAACTGGTGAGAATAACGCGTTGACGAACCTTTTTTGGGCTGATGAATATGCGAAGAGAAACTATTATGCGTTTGGCGATGTTATGTCATTTGATGCGACGTTCAGAACGAATAAGTAAGTTCATTTTTTATATGTTCATCAGTAATAAGTTAATTTAAATGGTTCATCAGTTAATTTAAATGGTTCATCAGTTAATATAAATTAAATGGTTCATCAGTTAATTTAAATGGTTCATCAGTTAATATAAATGGTTCATCAACTGTATGTGAGTGACAGGTTATGTTACTATATGTGACTGTGACAGGTCACTGTATCTTATCTCTTTATCTTATCTGAAATCCACCTTTTTATCTCTACACCAGGACAAATAATTCATAAACCACCTATCTTAACCTATCTTATCTTTTTCCTCTACCCCACCTATCTTATCTCTTTATCTCTTTTCTTATCTTTAAATACTGATGAAATGAATGTAAATAGGTCATGTTTCTAGCTTGAATTGTTTCCCCGGAGTGGTCGTTGGGTGACTGTGAGTAGCTTTTGAAACTCATTGATCAGCTCAGACATATAAACTTCGCCGCAACAAGAAGATGTTCATCGGTACAAAAGTTAATTCACGTTGCCCATCATCTTGTTCTGGCAGTTTGTGTGTTTGAGCTGGTCGATGAGAATCAAAACCTACGCAAACAGTCACCAGCGACCATTTCTGGGGAAACATTTGAAGCTAGAAACATTTAAACGAAATTTGTAAACCTTCTGTATTTGATTGTTATAATCTGATGTGATTGAAATGATGCACTTAATGTAAGTGGTTCATCGGTTATATAATAATGTAAATGGTTCATCAGTTATATTATATTGGTTCATCGTTTATATAATAATGTTTATCATTTATTTTTTATAGGTACAAAATGGTTTTTGTACCATTCACTGGGATTGACAATCATAATCATTGTGTTACATTTGTAGCTGCCTTGCTGTCATCAGAAACGAAAGAATCTTACATTTGGTTGCTTCAATGTTTTCGAAGAGCGTTTGTTCGAGCACCAAAGGTTATTGTGACTGATCAAGACGGATCAATAAAAATTGCAATAGAGACTGTTTTCCTGTTATCTCGTCACAGATTATGCATGTGGCATATCCTGCAGAAGTTGACTTCAAAGGTATGTTTATCAATTTGTTTTTTTTTTTTTTAATTATTTTTGTTTATTAGTTAATTCTCTTCATCAGTTTGCTTTTGTCCAATCGACTTTTTTCTTTATCAGTTAGTTTATAAAATAGTGTTCATCAATGAGTTCTGTTCATCATTAAAGTTGATCTTGATTTTGTAGGTTGGTCCCGTGTTAGCTAAAGATCGTACTTTTAAAAGAAGAATATCGGATATTGTTTGGACTGATAGAATAGAGCCTAAAGAGTTTGAGCATTTGTGGGAGCGTTTGTTAGTTGATTTTGATTTGAAGAGTCACAAATGGCTTTCAGATATGTATAAATTGAGGCATAAATGGATTCCAGCCTATTATAGGGATGAGTTGATGTCGGGTTTGATGTGTACTTCTTCAAGGTCAGAGAGTGAAAACAATGCCTACGGTCGCTTAACTAGTATTGATTTGACTTTATGGGAGTTCTATAATCATTTTGATAGTGTGGTGGGTTGCCAAAGATTTGCTCAACGTAAAAATGATCATGACAGTCGGTATACTATTCCAGATATGCACACCGAACTTGAGATAGAAAAGGAGGCCTAAGAATTATACACTCGGTCCATTTTCTTTGATGTTCAAACTGAGATTTATGCTTTTGTGATTTCATGTATGTCGGTTAGTGTTTCGGATGTTGATTGTGGCAAAAAATATGTTATACAAGATACTGGTGAAGACGAGCAGATTAGTAGGTGACATCGTCAAGTCGAAGGCGCTGTAAATGAAGTTTTTTATGAGGTAACATCTTTTTTATATAATTAGCTTATGTTCATCAGTTTTTTGTAATCAGTTTTTTCATTTTATTTTAGTTCATCAGTTGAAGAATTTTAGTTCATCAGTTTTTTCATTATTTTAGTTCATCAGTTTTTTCATTATGTAATATTTCCTTTTTTTCAGGTCTTGTGTAAACCAGCTGAAGAATTTTATCAGTGTACGTGCAAACGTTTCGAGTCATATGGACTGTTATGTCGTCATATCTTTTATGTTCTTCAGTTGTCAAAGGTTAAAAAGTTTCCAAAGAAATACGTGCTTAGGCGTTGGTCAAAAGATTCATTACCACCTGCATCAGTCATTCAAGCCACTGGTGACAGTCCTGATATGATCTTGCGTGAGATATTCAGATCAGTTGAGTATTGCGTGAATCGTTATGCAAATGATCCCGAGCTACTGCAAAAGTTTAGAGATCATCAGGTTCAGTTAATGGCGAAGGCAGATGCTGATGTTCCTATACCTAAAAAGACTAATAAACGAGATAGGCTTGCTTCTATTCTGGGTGTCTCGCAACCGGAAGAGACCATTGTAAATGTTCCAAAGCAGGTTAGTACTGATCATCTTATCTTAGGTTCATCAGTTATTTATGATCTAGGTTAGTTTGATATGATCTTGCGTGAGATATTCAGATTTTAATCAATTTATGCCCTTAGGTTCATCAGTTAGTTTATATGTGTTTGTTTGTGTTACCATAGGTTAGGAGTTATCACAGGTTAGGAGTTATCATAGGTTCATCAATTTATGATTTTAGGTTAGTTGATATGATCTTGCGTGAGATATTCAGATTTTAATCAATTTATGCCCTTAGGTTCATCAGTTAGTTTTATATGTGTTTATTTGTGTTACCATAGGTTAGGAGTTATCACAGGTTAGGATTTATCATAGGTTCATCAGATATTATAGGTTCATCAGTTGGGTTCATCAGTTGTGTTATGTTAGCTCATCAGTTATCATAGGTTCATCAGTTATCGTATGTTCATCAGTTGTTGTTCAGCATCTTTTTGATCATCCAATTGTTATTGTTTTGTTTTTTTGTCGAAAACAGGTTAGTACTAAGGGTTCGCGAAAAAGGATAAAGAGCAGTGTTGAGCGTTCACTTAATCCAAGTGGGAAGCGTAGGAAGAATTGTAGATTCTGCAAATGCAGCATGAAGGATCATAATCAGGCGAAGTGCAATGCTATCAGATCTCAAATTGATGCTAAGAAGGCTAGTGATAAGGCTGTTATAAAGGAAATCAAGCAGAAGGCGAGATTGGCCGCTAAGAAGGCGAAGTTGACTGAGAAGAATGCCTGTGTAGTTACTTAGTTGTCTGTTTGATAATAAATGTGATTTTTTTTTTTTTTTTTTTTTTTTTTTTTTTTTTTTTTTTTTGAGAATGATCAAAGTAACTTTGAATTGAGATGATTGTTTTAGTAGGTTCATCAGTTTATTTCCAAAAGTTCTTTTTGCAGGTTCATCAGTTTATATTTGAGCTTATTCTTGTTAGAACTGCTTCTTTTGTTCATATAAGGAGTCTGCTATTTAAGTGCTTTTTCTGGCTTATTCTTTAAGTTTTAAAAAGTTTGCTTTCACAAAAGTCATTTTTTATTCTTTTTAGATGCTTTTTAGTTTATGATTTTAATTTTTAGATATAATCCCAAAATTGATGAACCAAAAATACATAGCACGGGTCAATAATTGATGAAAAAAAACAAATAACACCAGGACAATAATTGATGAACTAAATAATTAACACAGCACAATAACTGATGAACCAAAAACACATAACAAGGGCAATAATTGATGAACCAAAAACACATAACACCAGAACAATAATTGATGAACCAAAAAGATAACAGCACAATAACTGATGAACCAAAACACATAACACAACACAATAACTGATGAACCAAGAAACATGACAGATAGTTAATATGTTCATCAACTGATGAACAAAAAAAATTAAAATTCATACAAAAAAAATCATATCCATCAATTAGATCAAATTACTACTCCTAACTATTTAACTGTAAATTACATCAGATTGTTCTTGAAATCAAAAATACTTGCCTGTTCTAAGCAACAAAA
This sequence comes from Artemisia tridentata subsp. tridentata, assembly GCA_021014915.2. Lineage (NCBI taxonomy): Eukaryota > Viridiplantae > Streptophyta > Magnoliopsida > Asterales > Asteraceae > Artemisia > Artemisia tridentata. Next base: position 422,873,151 of record CP139509.1, read on the forward strand.
TCCGTTAGTGCTGCAAACTATTTAACCATACCAAGAATCACTTGCCTGTTTTCACTTGCCACTTTTCACTTCTTTCGTTCTTGAAGAGCATTAGCTTCGTTCTCAAAATAGTCGGTGGCACGTTCTGCAATACTCTTTGCCGACATATTTTGGAGGATTCTCTTATCCTTCAGACTTAAATTTTGATAATCTTGAACCTCCGCCTCTACCACTTTCCTGTTCAGATTGCAGTCGGACAACAAAATCTTTGTTAGGTACTTCTTTCTCAAGTCTTCGATCTATTTGTTTTATTCTTTTCCTTCTCTCGCAAACCCAGGATCAAAGAACTTGTTACCCAAATATGTTTCCATATGCCTCATAGCGAAAATACCACAATCAATGTAATTGTTTTTGGTTTGCCATGGCATTTTCACATAACACACTGGGTATTTGTTTAGTTGTTCAACATGCGCATAGTCATTTTTTTTCAAGAACCTCAAAAAGAGATATCTCTGTAACAACAAATAAATAAACAATGAGCTTCAATTTAACTGATAACTGATGAACTTATGATAACTGATGAACATATGTTAACTGATGAACCTATGATAACTGATGAGCTTAAGATAACACAGGACAATAATTGATGAACCTATGCTGAACAACAACTGATGAACCCAATTGATGAACCTATAATAATTGATGAACCAAAACACATGACACAGCACATACAAGTAGCAGTTGATGACACAGGACATTAAATTTATTGATGAATCTAAAACACAACACAGGACAAAAATTGATGAACCAAAATCAAAATCAACTAAAAAACGCTCCCACAAATGCTCAACTTTGACAAAAATTGATGAACCAAAATCAAAATCAACTAACAAACGCTCCCACAAATGCTGAACCAAAAATAAACTGATGAACCAAAACACATAACACAGCACAATGACTGATGAACCAAAAAACACATACCACAACAAAATAAACTGATGAACCAATAATTGATGAATCAAAAACACATAACACAGGACAAATAATTGATGAACCAAAAACACATAACACCAGGACAATAATTCATGAACCAAAAAACACATACCACAGCACAATAACTGATGAACCAAAACACATAACACAGTACAATGACTGATGAACAAAAAAACACATACCACAACAAAATAAACTGATGAACCAAAAACACATAACACATGACAAATAATTGATGAACCAAAAATTTAATAATTGATGAACCTATGATAACTGATGAACATATGATAACTGATGAACCTATGATAACTGATGAACATAAATTTAATATACATAAAATTCTTACCAAATATATGAATTTCTTCTGATATCTATTTGTTATTGTATCATTGTGATCCATGTTGTCAAGAATATGTATTTGAGGTTCTTTCAAGTTGAAACAGACAACATAGTAGTGTTCGTCAGCAAGCATCATTGGGAAAAACATCTGTAAAACATAAAGTGTTAAAATTTACAATTATCTATTTGTTCATCAGTTTTTTATCTCCTACAAACTAGTAAAATAGAAGTGCTTACTAGGTCAATATCTTTGATAGATTGATAAGCATTGGACAAAAACAAAAGAGTGTTCATGTTCTCCTCAAACTTTGAATGGAGAGCCTTCGAAGTTAAAGCCATTTTCTCCATTTTTGGTGTCTGTGGTTCATCAATATTAGTCAAAAGCATATGTAAACTGATTTCAACTATTGAATCATAATTGATAAAGTTTTTGTAACGTACAATAACTGATGCATGGCAATATAGCTTCCTCAATGATCCAGGACTCCTTTTATCTTCTGCTACGTTAAGTAGATACGCCCACATATCAATCGCTCCTGAAGTGATTTCATTGCCTTCTTTGAAGCTCTCAAAGTGGACTCTTTGACCGTCAACAAAGTAGGTATGAAATAACACATCACTGCAATTTCATTTTAAGATAATATTTTAGAATGAAAAAAAAATACTACTGATTAATAAATATGATTTTTAAATTGATGAACCTAATACATATTACTTACTTGAGACCTCCTCTTGCAGCGAAAATTGTATCAGCTACCTTTTTTTCTATCTCGTGCACTTTGTTCTTCATCACAACTACTCTTTGTAAATACGGAGATTTTAGAGATTCAGTAGGCTTGACTTTTATCTATTCTTTTATATTTTCCAAGCCTTCTTCACCTCCTCTAATTCTCTTCACCATTTCAGGCACTTTAAGCTTTTGAGCGATTGTGTTGAAAGAATTTAGTGGTGTGGAAAATTCTTCATCTTCTGTTTCAATCATTCTTAATTTTTCTTCGGCTGATGGAGGTATCATTGATATGGGGGTTACCATCAGTGGCATATCTTGTGGTGTATCTTGTGCCATATCATGTGCGGAAGCGTCCTGTTCAATTTTTTTCCAAGCACTGTCATCAATTTCCCCACTCAACGATTCTGACGATGCTTGCAAGAAAGGTGTGTTTTTTTATCAAGTCATCCAAGAACTGCTCGGAGTCATTCTTCTTTTCATACAAAACAATAGCCTGCAATTGCTCCGTCTTGAATATCGGGAATTCTAGCTTTTCCATCTGTTTTCAGTAAAAGGTTCATCAGTTACTTTTTTGTATTAAGTGTTTTCATAATACAAATCAATTATAAGTTCATCAATTAGGTACAAAATGGTTTTTGATTTTATTACCTGTTTTTGATGTTCAATCATATCAATTTCTTCAATAAAGTTCGGATCCATGAACATTTGAGTTATCGTTTCATCTTTTTCTTTACTTGCTTCCTTAGCCTCCAAGCCAACATTAACATCACCCATTGTTATCATCATCATTGAGCTCTCATCTTCACTTTGTGAGCTCTCAACCGTTGTTCTGTTTACCAACCTGTTCATCCAGTCCCGGACTTCCAACAACGATTCATTTCCGAGGTATTTTTCCAATCCAACACTTAGCATGTCATCAATATCAATCTTGAGTTCTTGAAATATTGTTAACATGTTCCTCAGTGAATGATTGAACTCCTGTCATTAATATAATCAAATAAGATCTAAATATTATAATGGTTCATCAGTTATATTATAATGGTTCATCAGTTATATTATAATGGTTCATCAGTTATATTACAATGGTTCATCAGTTATATTATAATGGTTCATCAGATTACATATGCTTTGACTAATAAGTTTAAAGATTTTTACCTCCGCTGATTTGAATTGGGAATACACCCCTTGAAACTCTAATATCATTGCTGATAACTGTTGGGTGAACTTAATACTTGCGGATGACGAGCTGTTCCGTTCATCATTTCCATTTTCAGCTGATTCATCAGTTCCAGTCATTGGAATATCATCATCTGTTAAATTGTTGAATTAAATTTTAAAACATATATTAACGGCTAATTGATGAACCTAATATAATCATAGTTTAATAAATAATAAATTCTTACGCATATCAGCTGTTTCGTCTGTTCCGGTCTTTGGATGATCCATTTCATTGTTTCCATCATTTCCGGTCGGCTGAGCATCTACCCAATGATTCTCCTCAATATCATCTATATGGGTATGAACAAAATCATCTACTTGCTCATGAATGTCATCTTCTTCTACAGTTGAAGGCTCTTTCCTCTGAACATGTTCAATAACATTAGGAGATTTTGATTTTCTTTTTCTTTTGTATGTGATTAGGCTTTTGAACAGGTTCATCGAATGGCGTTTCTTTGGAGATTTTGAATTTCTTTTCCTTTTCCTTTTGCTTCCTACATGTTTTCCACCTTTTTCAGAAAGTTTTTATAAGTTTTAACAGGTTCATCAATAAGAATGTTTCAATACGTACCTTGTTGATCAGTTTTTTGCCCTTCTTCTTCAATCATCAGCAAACCATGCTCTTCAACTGCTGCAAAAATAGATGCCAATTATTGATGAACATATGATAACTGATGAACCTATGATAACTGATGAACTTAAGATAACACAGGACAATAATTGATGAAACTATGGTAACTGATGAACAATCGATAACTGATGAACCAATGATAACTGATGAGCCATAGATAACACATGACAAAAAAATGAACAACTGATGAACCAACTGATGAACTTATACATTAAGAATTCCCTTTTAAGAACCCAACTGATGAACCTATACATTAAGAACCCAACTGATGAACCTATACAATAAGAACCCAACTGATGGACCTATACAATAAGAACCCAACTGATGAACCTATACATTAAATAATTAAGTAACTTAGTTATGATTACAAGTTCGATCTATGAGCTATAGATTCTAAAAGGTTCATCAGAAATGCTTACATTCATCATTCTTGTTTCTTTTTAACTGATGAACATATGAAAATCATAGGTTCATCAGAAATGCTTACCTTCATCATTCTTCTTATTTCCTTTCAAGAAGCTGGAAATAAGGTTTCTTGTCCATTTCGGTTTGTTTAATGGTTCTTCAACATTTTCTGTCTCTTCTGCATCATCAACAGCATCTTTCTCATTCTCAATATCTTCATCACCATCATCTTTCTCATTCTCAATCTCTTCATTATCATTTGTTAAATTGTTAGAATTAAATTTTAAAACATATATTAACGGTTAATTGATGAACCTAATATAATCATAGTTTAATAAATATTTAAATAAATCTTACGCATATCAACTGTTTCATCATAAACAACAACTTCCTCAATCTCCTCTTCATCATCATCATCTTTCTCATTCTCCATCTCTAAGTTCTCTCCATCATCATCTTCCCCATTCTCTCCATCATCATCTTTCGCAATCTCTTCTTCATCAGCAACATCTTTCTCAATCTCTTCTTCTTCATCATCATCATCCTTCGTTTCTTCTTCTTCTTTTTCTTCCTCCTCTGTTTTAGCTGCTTTAGAAGTCCTTGGTTTTCGACATTTTCCAAACATCATCTCTTCCAATTCTTGCATGGTTTCCGTTCTCTAGTACTCAAACGCTGGGTATTTTGGGTTTTTGAGGAGTGAATTGACAAATATCACATGCATTTTTAAGATAAAGTTAGATTAAAAAAAATTGATGAACATACGATAACTCATGAACATATGATAACTGAACAACAACTGATGAACATACGATAACTGATGAACATATTAAAAAGATGCTGAACAACAACCGATGAACCCAACTGATGAAAATACGATAACTGATGAACATATGATAACTGATGAGCCTAAGATAACACAGGACAAAAAGATGCTGAAAAACAACTGATGAACCCAACTGATGAACATACGATAACTAATGAACCTATGACAATTGATGAGCCTAACATAACTGATGAGCCTGACATAACAGAACTGATGAACCAAACTGATAAACCCTTAATATCTGATGAACCTATGATAACTCCTAACCTATGATAACTCCTAACCTATGGTAACACAAATAAACACATATAAACTAACTGATGAACCTAAGGTAACGTAATTGATAAAAATAAGATTAAAAAAATTTAGTAATTACCTCCAGCAGCAAGAGTGGTCCATAGAACCATTTCCCGGGTTTCCATGCTAACCTTTCCTTCATTAGATAAGCCACCACATACCGACACCAATCCATTTCTCTTACCTTCTCAAGGTCGATAAGAGATGGGATGACTCCTAGATTGAGAGTCCCGGTTGTGGTAACATAGGACATAATAGTACAAAACAGTACTAGAAAGTTTATCTGAAAGAGCTTTCCACTATCATTTCTCCTAATTTGATTCCTAATTAGTTCCATCAATTTGTTAGCATACAATCTAGGAATTTTCTTGAACTGGTTTTTCCATTCTTTGTAGGTTACATTTGACCTTTCCTTCAAAATATCTCGCACATCAACCTCCAATGTGCCCATTGGGAACCCGAATGTTTGGTGAACCAATTCAGGCGTTATGTGTATATTTTCACCAAAGACTTTTAGAGTTCCCGATAAACCATCAAACCTAGTAAGCAACCAATGACCCAAACGACCTGTCGTTACATTTATTTGAAACTCCAACAATGATGCAAAACCCAAACTTGTAATAGCGTGTTTTTGATCCTCGGTAATTGTCTGAATAGTCTCATATAATGGGCCAGGAAAATTTTTTATCTTAACCACTGGAAAATTTTTTTGTTTGGGTTGGAGAAGACTTAATCGAGGCTTAAGGTCTTTAGAGAGATTAGGTTTGGAAGGTTTATCTGAACAAGAAGGTTTAGAAGCAGGTTTTTTAGAGAGATTAGCTGAACGACCGAATGCATTATCAACAAAGTCATCGTCACTTGGAGAATAAGCTTTTAAAGTGATCTGCAGCTTCGGTTTTTTAGCCTCTTTACCTATACAAAAAAAAACAAACACCAACTGATGAACATACTTTGAATGCGAAATAACTGATGAACCTAAAGCTTGGAAACACAACTGACGCTAACTGATGAACTAAAACAGTTTGAAAGACATCCGACATTAACCGACACTAACTGATGAACCAAAACACTTTGAAAGACATCCGACGTTAACCGACTCTAACTGATGAACCAAAACACTTTCAAAGACAACCTACTATATCCGCAACAGTTAACTGACACTAACTGATGAACCAAAACACATCAGTTAACTGACACTAACTGATGAACCAAAACACATCAGTTAACTGACGCTAACAGATGAAATTACTTTTCAAACGCAAAATATGATTTATCAACTTATTCTAATATATCCACAACCTACTTACAATTAAAAATAATAAGCAATACAAAAACTGATGAATGAAAAACTGAAACATAACTGATGAACAAATCAAAATCACGGTTTTATACCTTTTAAAGTTGGTAGGTCATGAAACCTTTTGGATCTCCTTTCTGCTTGCTTATTGCTTCCAGATTCTAAAAAAAATCATATAATAAGGACAATAATTGATGAACCAAAATAACTATAAAAACTTTTTCATAACTGACACTAACTGATGAACCTAATAGCTTTTCAAAATAAGCCGCAATGCCGGCCAGATAGGCCACAATGCCAGTCAGATAAGCTGAATCAAACACCAACGACTAAGTCGCCTATAACTGATGAACCTAATAGCTTTGAAACATAACTGACGCTAACTGATGAACCTAATAGCTTTGAAACATAACCGACGCTAAATGATGAACCAAAAAGCTTTGAAACACAACCAACGCTAATTGATGAACTTAAACAGTTTATTCTAATATAACAAGCAATAACTGATGAACTTACTTACAACGCAACAGTTTATTCTAATATAACCAACGCTAACTGATTAAATTACTTTCAACGCAAAATATTATTATCAACTTATTCTAATATAACAAGCAAAAATTGATGAACCTACTTACAATAAAAAAAACTGATGAACCTACTTAAAATTAAAAATAACGAGCAAAACAATGCCAAAAACTGATGAATAAAAAACTGATGAAGAACATTCTTTCAATGCCAAAAACATTGCTACCAGATTCTAAAAAAAATTATAAAAAATTAAAAAAAAAATTATAAAAAAATTATAAAAAAAAATTATAAAAAAACATAACTGATGAACAAATTATTTCTTCCACATTCTAAAAAAAAAATAATAAAATAAAAAAAAATCCCTAATTTTTCGACTACATTCTAAAATACCCTAATTCTTCGACTACATTCTAAAAAACTCTTACTCTTCGACTTTAAAACAAAATTAAAACAAATTAAAACAAAATTAAAACATAAATGATAAACTTACCAGCTTGATTCATCTTTTCCCCAAATTCTGATCGGAAATAGAGAACCCTTAAATTATCACCAAATTCTGATCAGAAATATGATCGGAAATAGAGAACCCTAAAATTATCACCAAATTCTGATCGGAAATAGAAACCCTAAAATTATCACCAAATTCTGATCGGAAATATGATCGGAAATAGAAACCCTAAAATTTTCCCCAAATTCTGATCGGAAATAGAGAGAGTGTGGAACGGTTTTGTTCTGTTTGTTTGAGATATTTATGTATTGAATGTGTTTAGCATGCGGAATCTACTACAACACACTTAAAAGAACACAAGGTGGTGAGTTTAAATGAACGTGAGAATGCAATGAACAAAGAACACAACTTTGGTTAACACAAAACGATTCAATATTATTGATGAAATAATACGGATGATCTAAGTATCACCGGGATTACAAAGTAATCTTGAATCTAAGATTGTAAAAGGATTTGTGATTTGAAGTAACTAAGTTACTTGAGAGATAGTTTGTTTTTGGTTATGAGTTGGTAAAGATGCATGCATGAAGTGGTGACTAAGATATCCTTTTATAAGATAAGGATATCTTATTACAAGAGTGTCAAGTGGTTGAATATAAAACTATACTTTGACTATATTGGCGCCTACAATTAAATACAACTACCAATGTACAACTCTGCCATATTCTTCTGTGAACCACAGAGGACTACACTACTTCTACATAACGTATAACAATGTACAAAGACTAATAATTCAACTAAATATCTATTACAAAATATCTAATCGACTTGACATAAGCTTGGCAGGCTCTTCATCAGCTAGCAGTACCTTCTACCCAGAAGGTACTGGTAGAACATCTTCGTACTCTTCAAAAATCAACTAGCAGGCTCTTTAACATCTTTGGCAGGCTCTTTGACTTGAACATTTTATTCCCAACAATCCTCCCCTAAACTTGTTACTTCCATTAAAATACACAAGTTTCTGATGAATAAAATACATACCTTGAGGATTTGAGAGAACTCTTCCAAAAACCTTCACTCTCTGTTCTTCCTTTTTCTTTCATATTGCTCAGATATGCTGCTCAGCAAACTCTGAACAATTTCTGAGTTCTCATCATCTTTGTCACACCTTAATCTCTTCGAGATCATGGTTTTAAGCACTTCATAACTAAGTGGATACTCATTCTCAGCCAACATAAAGAGTTCTATCCCACTCTGTGTGAAAAGGTGATGAATATTGCTATGGCTTAGAAATTCCCAAGTTGTTGAAGGATCATAATAGGGAAATTTCCAATGAACATCTTTGGGATCAGGATCAAACATCCTATTGAATTCTACCCAAAGTTCTTGTTCCTTAGCATCTGTACTAGAAGTTGTGTCTAGTCTAATCTGCACTAGATTCCACAATTCTTCCAAGTCTGCTCTGTCACATGTTCTAACTAAATTTTCAAAATTCTTGAAGATAGCAAACTGACCCCCTACCCTTGTTATTTTCCATGATTTTCCTAATCTATCATGGTTGATCTCCCAATCAATAATAGGTCTTCTACAGCTAATTGGATCAGCATGTATGATAGTAGGCAAAGTAATCAACATTTTACTTACTTGCTCTGAGTCCAATTTTGCTACTTCTTTCTTCTGAGCATCCTTCTTCTTCATTGAGGGGTGTACATCAGATGGAACATTGTAGTAAAGACTTTTGTAGGCTTGAAGATACAGGAAGAAGATTTCATCAGCAGATTTCTTCTTTAGTTGATAGTCAGTCCAATTTGCCTGACCTTTCAAAAACCTTTTCATAAAAATCACCTGATCTTTCTGAGCTTGTCCTACCTTAAAACCTTTCTTCTGACTTTCCTTCATCTTCTCAAAAATATCAGCCAAAGCTGCTTCTTTATACTTCTTGTTGATGAATGATTCAAGTGCTTCTGTTTTCTCATCAGAATTGAGTGTCTTGTCATTTACTATATTTGCTGCTTGACCTTTCACAATTGGATCATTATTGATAATCCATAGCATCTGTGCATCAAAGGTTTCTTGAGCAATTTGAGTATCAAGAAGAGTCTGAGCAGCATCTTCAGCATCTTTCTGCTCTTTCATTACTGCAAGCATTCTTGAGGCTTCAAGTGCTTTTAGCTCTTCTTCATGAACCCTTTTGGCTTCTTCTTCTCCTAAAGCCATCTGAATTTGCTGAGTTCTTTTCAACTTTTTGGACTTTGGCTCATCTTCAATCATAATGCCTTTGCCCTTATCCTTTGGAGTTGGTGCTTGTGATGGAGCAGAAGATTGCTCATCAGCAGCAAAAATCCTCTTTCTCTTGTACACTTTCTCAGCAGACCCTTTGTACCCCATAGCCAATAGCCTTTCTATCCTAGCAGGCTCTTCTTCTGGCCTAGCAGGCTCTTGCCCTGCTCCAACAGGCTCTTCATCATAAACTTGAGTTCCATCATGGAATTCAAATTGAGCCTCTTCCTCATCTTCAGAACTATCCTTCCTCCCTTTTTTGGAAGAGTGACCTATCCTATCAGCATCTGACTGTGAAGAACTAGATAAAACAACCTTTGCAGACTTTTTACCCTTTAGCTTCTTCACTTCACCCTCCAATCTCTTTACCCTCTTTACTAATTTGATGTTGATCTCAGAAAACTTCTTGCTTTGACTTTTAAGAGCATCTTCTAAGAACTTCACCTTGTCTTTCAGTTCTTGCATTGTCTGAGGTGATTGGGTTTGTGATACATGATGTGATGATGTTGGTGGTGTTGCTGATGGTACTGGAGATGGTATTGGTGATGTTTGATGTGTTGGGGAAATGTAACCATGTGAAGAACTAGATGATGGTGTATCAGCTGATGGTGTTGGTTCTTCTGGATGTTGTGGTAACATTTCATCAAAAAGTGGTATTTCTTCCCCTCTAAAACCAATTCTCATATTTGAAAATACTTTGTGAGAAAGTTTTGGTATGTCATAAATTGAGTCTGTGGGAAGTAACAAATGTTTTAATTTTGCAATGATGCACCCAATAAATCTTGGATACATCAAAAACTTTGTTTCACTTTTCACATTTTTAATCAATCCCTCAAAAATATGTTTTGAAAAATTGTATTTTCTGTTTGTGGCTAAGCAAATGAGAGCAGAAGCCATGTTTCCACTAAATTGCTCCCAAGAGGTTTTCTTCTTGCTCAAACAGTGAAGGATTGTGTGAATCAAAAATCTCCATTGTGGAGTAAGATGCTTTTTCAGAAAAGTGAGTTTGTTAGACTCAGCATGATACCCCATTCTTTGTAAATTTTCAAAAATTTCAGTATCTGGTAACTGACTAATACCATCAGAATCATCCAAATGAAGATGTCTTCTTATGGATGACTCAGTAAGAGTCAAATGTTTACCATCCACTTTGGCCTTAATTCTTTGTTCCCCATTTTCAGAAGTTTTAATTTTAGCAGATTGCCAAAATTGTAAAATTTGTGTTTCATAAATAGTGGGATTGACTAGCAAAGCAAACCTGATGTAGGAGTTGTTTAAAAAGTCACTACTTGATGAAATGAGGCATTATCCTCTGATTTTCTCCAAAAATGCTAACTGATTGTGACGTTGGACAAAATCTAGAACAACTGTGGAAGCCATAATGAAAATTTTGAAAATGATGGTGGGATTTGTTGGTAGTACTGGTAGAAGATGAAAGGTGTATGTGAATTATGATAATGACTGATGAAAGAAGATATGAGAGAATTACTTTTAACCGACAATAAGAAAGATTATAATAATAAATGTATAGGCGGTTAAAAAGATCTTTTATATGTGAAATATAATATAATATAATCATCAGTAATTTACATAATTACCCCAACGGCTAATTTTAACTACCAAGCTCTAATGGCTAAAACTTTTCTGACAGGCTCAACGGCTATATAGCAGTACCTTTTTATACTAGCAGTACCAATTTTGAACTACCAGTACCTTTGAAAGTTTTATAAAAATCCCTAATAGTTTTTAGCAAACTACCAGCTATCAACGGATTTGAGTTGTCTTTACCAAAAGCCGTTTGCTTAAGGACTAGCTAACTATTTACAATTAAGTATGGTTAGTTAACAACCATATAATTTTTGGTAAACTATCAACCATCAACGGATTTGATTTGTCTTTACCAAAAGCCGTTTGCTTAAGGACTAGCCAACTCTTTAGTTTGTAAAAACTTGGTGAGTGGAATACCAAAAGCCATGATGGCCCAAAGATGGTGCAATTTCCTTGGATGGAGGAAATTAAAAAGGCAATGATGCTGTGTATCTTGGATGATTGGTTCAACAATTGAAATCATCTAATGTCATGCCTTTGAGTTGAAACTTTCCTTAGGTTGATCTAGATAGAACTTTCTCCTTGAGAAATGCTTCATCCCTTCTAGATATGTGATCTAACTCTCTCTTTTTCAACTTTGCATCATCTTGTATGCTCTTGTCTTTCCTTTCATAAATTGGTTTCTCTTCCATTCTGGGCTATTAATTCCTCCCCTGAGATTGTTATTTCTCCTGAAATGAATATAACTTTTGTTGCTCCTTTTTGTTTGGAAGAACTCTTGTTTTGTTATCAACCTGAAATGTGTTAGTTGCAAACCAAAAGAACAAAGTGCAAAGCACTTGATCTATAGCATTTTAAACATTCAAGCCTTAATGTGAAACAAAACATAGCAATTTTATATCAACAGGACCAATTATGAACTAACAGGACCTTTTGACTAACTAGCAGTACCTTGTTAAAAGCCAATACCAGTTAAGTTTATGAACAAAAACACATGTTATTCAAAGATTTATCATTCCAATACCTCCTACAAGATATTTGAATCTACCTAAATCAAAAGCTTTGGTGAGAAGGTCTGCATAATTCTTTTCAGAATCAATTTTAACTACTTGAATTAACCTTTTCTCATTGCAATCCCTTATGAAATGGTGTCTGATTTCAATATGTTTTGTTTTTGAGTGTTGAACTGGGTTTTTAATGATACAAATAGTACTGCTATTGTCAATATAAATAATGGTGTTAAGAAAATTGTACCCATAGTTAAGCATTTGATTTTGGATCCAAAGAACTTGCCCACAACAACTTGCACCTAGCAACATATTCCGCTTCAGTTGTAGAATTGGCCACCATTGTTTGTTTCTTGCATTGCCAAGAGATTAGTCTGCAACCAAGAAATTGACATCCACCAGTTGTGGATTTTCTGTCTAGAGTTGCACCAGCATAGTCACTATCCGAATAAGCCACCAATTCAAAAGATGATTCCCTTGGATACCAAAGACCCAACCTTGGTTGACCCTTAAGATATCTAAAGATTCTTTTGACTGCTGTGAGGTGAGAGATCTTGGGATGTATTTGAAACCTTGCACATACACATACTGAGAACATGATATCTGGTCTTGATGATGTAAGGTACATCAAAGACCCAATCATTGATCTATAATTGTGCAAATCCATATCTTCTCCTTCAGCATCCTTGAGTAGCCCTTTGTCTGGATCCATTGGTGTACTTGCAACTTTAGAATCAGTAAAATTAAATTTCCTTAGGATCTCTGCTACATACTTATCTTGGCTGATAAATATGCCTTCTTTGGATTGTTTCACTTGGAGACCCAAAAAGAAAGTAAGTTCCCCCATGGAACTCATTTCAAACTTACTATGCATAAGTTTTTCAAATTGTACACACAAGTCTTGGTTTGTTGATCCAAAGATAATGTCATCAACATAAATCTGCACTAGCAAGATGTCTTTCTTTGTTCTTTTGATGAACAAAGTTGATCAATCTTTGATGAACAAAGGGTTAATGTCATCAAAGACCAAGATGTCTTTCTTTGTTCTTTTGATGAACAAAGTTGGATCAATCCTGCCTCTTTGGAATCCACTTTCTAGTAGAAAACAAGCCAATGTTTCATACCATGCCCTAGGAGCTTGGTGTAGACCATACAAAGCCTTGGTAACCTTGTAAACCTTGTCTGGATACTCTGCATCAATGAAGCCTGGAGGTTGAGATACATATACTGGTTCTTCAATTTCACCATATAAAAATGCACTCTTAACATCCATTTGATAGACAGTGAAGCCTATGAATGAAGCATAGGCCAAGAAAAGCCTAATTGCTTCAAGTCTTGCAACTGGAGCAAACACTTCTTCATAATCTACCCCTTCTTCTTGAGTATATCCTTGTGCTACCAATCTAGCCTTGTTTCTGATCACTATACCCCTTTCATCTTTCTTGTTTCTGAATACCCATTTGGTTCCAATTGCCCTATGACCTCTGGGCAAATCAACCAATATCCAAACCTTCTGAATCTTGAATTGGAGAAGCTCTTCTTGCATAGCTTCCACCCAACTTGCATCATCTAAAGCTTTGTTTATGTTTTTGGGTTCAGCCTGAGATAGAAAACATGAAAACAGGCATATATTGGAAGTATCATTATTCTTTTCTTCATAAATAGAGGAGATAAACCCTTCTTCATCTGAAGATAAGACTTGAGATAAACCAACTTGAGATCTTGTTCTAACACCAGAATTTATGCTTCCAATCACATCATCAGTTGAGTGATCTTTGAGAATTCTAGTGTTGGGTGTTTTAGGAACTTCATATGTAGATGGAAGATTGCTAATCCCCACTTCTTCTTGGAAAGAATCATCTCTTTGAACATTCAATGGCTCAGCAGTATCAATACTTGAACTAGCAGGACCATCTGAAGAACTAGCAGTACCATTGTTATTAGCACCACTTTCTTGATTCTCTTGATTCTGAGTTCCTTGATCTTCTTCATTGCCTTCATTTGTTGTGTTTGAAGGTCCTTTTTGACTTGAAGATAGATCCATACTTTTCCAAATTGGCATCCAGATGTAATCTTGATCTTTAGGAGTTTCAACATGATCTTCAAAACCTGCATTATCATTAGTATTTGTACCTGTAACAGGCACATAATTCATAGATTCTGAAAGCCTATCAACATCAAACATCCAATCTGGTCCAATTCCTTTCACATTTGTTAGTTTCTCTTGAAACTCTATGTGAAGATTTTCTTCTACTTGCCTAGTGCAAGTGTTAAACACTCTATAGGCCTTACTCTGCAAGGAATACCCTATCAAATAGCCAACATCTGCTTTTCCATCAAATTTTCCTAAATGATCTTTGGTATTTAGAATAGTGACATGACAACCAAAAGGTCTCATAAAACTTAAAGATGGTTTTCTACCAAAGAAAAGTTCATAAGGTGTCTTTCTATGTGGCTTTGTCACAAGAACCCTGTTTTGTACATAACAAGCAGTACCAACTGCTTCAGCCCAAAATGAAATAGGCAACTTAGAGTCTACTAACATAGTTCTAGCAGCCTCTATAAGTGTTCTATTCTTTCTTTCTGCTACTCCATTTTGCTGAGGAGTTCTAGCTACACTAAACTCTCTTTTTATGCCTTTTTCCTTGCAAAAGTCATCCATAACTCTATTCTTGAACTCTGTCCCATTGTCACATCTGATGACTTTGACCTTCTTATCAGATTGGTTTTCTACCTCAGTGATATATGTTTTAAGTATCTCACTAGTTTCATGTTTAGATCTTAAGAAGAAAACCCATGAAAATCTGCTATAATCATCAGTAACAACCAGACAATATCTTTTTCCATTCAAGCTGCATACATTAGTAGGACCAAAGAGATCCATATGAAGCATATGTAAAGCCTGAGAAATAGAGTTTTGGGTCTTGGGCTTACAAGAAGCTCTATGTTGTTTGCCTTTTAGACAATCAACACAGGATTGGTCGTTTTGGAAAATCTTTTTGGGTAAACCTCTTACTAAATCATATTTTGCAATAGTGTTGATTGTTTTAAAGTTTACATGACCAAGCCTTCTATGCCAAAGCATAGATTCATCCAATGAGGCCTTTGCTACCAAACAAGTTAGACTCTCCTTAGGATCAATGTTCTTTAAATTGACACTGTACATATTGTTCCTTTTTGGAATTTTAAGAAGGATCTGACTCTCATCAGGCATCTTAAAATCAGAAGAAAGAACCATACATTCATTGTCACTAAAGAGAACATTCTCTTTTTTGTCACACATTTGTGTGACACTAAGAAGATTAAACTGAAGTTCTTTCACAAAATACACATTTTCAAAATCTAGTTTACTGGTTTTGATAGTACCTTTACCAGTGATCTTTCCTTTTATTCCTCCCCCAAAGGTAACATATCCTCCATTAAAAGTTTTGAAGTCTGAGAGGAATGACATGTTGCCTGTCATGTGCCTTGAACATCCACTATCAACATATCCTTGATCTTCAATATCAGTTGAATGTTCCTGCACATGAATAAACATATTAGTTTCCTTGGGGTACCCAAGCCATGACAGACTTGGGTTTGCCTCTTGCATCAATGAAATCAAACCTTTTCAGGATTGTTGATGCACCTTTTGATTGGATTGGTTTCCAAATCCAACATGCTGAGGACTTAACAGCACTTTCCCTTTTAATCCATTGTGTGGTCTTTGGTCTATCAGTACCAATTTTGGTAATACCAATCTTGGCAGTACCATTTGGTCTAGCAGGACCTTTTGGTCTAGCAGGACCTTTGGTTTTTGGTTTCCAAATTTGTGTTTTGACCACAGATTTCTTTTGAATAGGACTATTCACAACTTTTGGTACACATTTGAAAGTGTTTCTTGTACCCTTATCAGTTGGTTTTGCAATAACAGGCTTATTTTGTCTAACAGTATGTTTAACATTTGAGGTGTTAGACTTAACAAAACTTTTTCTGGGGTGAGTAACATTTGTTTTAGACTTTGATTTACTCCCAGAAACCCATTTATTACAATAAGCATGAAGATGATTAAAGCTACCACAGTAATAACAAGCCTTATTGAACATAACAAAGTCATCACCTAGTTGTTGTGACTTAAGGTTGTTCCAATTTCTTTGGCTTCCCCTAGGTTTGTTATTACAATTTTTACAACTTTCAACTGTTTTCAAAACAGTTTTAGCCTTAGCTTTAACTTCTACTTTCTTAGGACTGTTTGGTCCTACTTTGATTCCTTTGATAGGAATAGTTTCAACTTCATCATCATCAGATACCCAATCTTCAATAATTAGGACATCTGGTCTCTTATCAGTGAGCACCTTAGAGAGTGAGACATTCTTAGCACTCTCAGAAGGTTCACTTATCACTACAGGTTTAGCCAATGGTTTGTTAATGACTTCATGCACACCTGATTCAGCAAGATTTGATCCTGGAGGACAAGGAATTCCTCTATAAGGAGGTGGACATTCATTGTATCCTATCCCTGATTTTATTCTCTTATTCATCTGATTCTCTACTATGCTCCTAGTACACTCAGAAGCATTTTCCAATTTAGTAACAGTCAGTTGAATATTATCTCTAGCCAAAGTAACTTTAGTACACTCTTTCCTTACCATTTCTATTTCTGAATCTTTCAAAAATATTTGTCTATTAAGAGCAGCTTTAGCATCAGAAAATGTGAGTTCATTTTCTCTATAGTGAATGATTTGTTTTTCTAGTTTGGCCATACCACATTGATGGTTAAATAAGGTTTGTTGGGTTTTTCTGTGTTCTAATATTTCTGTATCATAAGATTTTCTTATAATTTCTAATTCTTTAAGAAATTCACAATTGCTAGAACATTTGATAGTTTGTACCTCAGGAGTGGAGAATGCCATCAAAGCCAATTCATCAGAAGTTGACTCATCTTCACCCATGAAACTCCAATCAAAACCCATGCCATCAATAGCAACCATTGCTTTTGGCTCAGCAACTTCAACAACCTTACTCTTGCTTTCAAAGCTTCCTTTCTTCTCAAAGCTTCCTTTATTCCTGTTGTCAAACCCTCTACCCTTGTCATCCTGCTTCTTAGGTCTTCTACACTCTCTAGAGTAGTGACCCATCATGTGGCAGTTGTAACACTCCACTTTTGACTTATCATAGCCAGCAGGCTCATTTCCATTTATCATTATCTTCTTGCCAGTCCTCATCAACAACTTTTTAGCTCTAATGCTTAAAAGTGAAAGTTGCCACTTTATGTCCATCACTTCAAGATCATCAGGATGAATCTCTTGAAGGTCTTCAAAAGTTAATACGGACCCATTGTGTTGAGATGTAAGAAAAGCACACCCAATTGTTTCATCTAAAATGGATTTGGTACTACTAGAAGTACTAGCAGTACCAAAGGTTGTACTGGCAGTACCTTCTTCTCTGCCACCTTTTTCTTCATTATCAACCTTTGAGATGCTTGGGGATGAAACAAAAGCCATATTTCCTGAACTTGACCCAGTAGTCTTCTTTACTTCATGTTCTACAATTTTGAAATTGTTGTAGAGATCATTGAGACTCATCTGGTCAATATCTGGCTTGTTCTTCCAGACAATGACATGCATAGACCATTCTAAAGGTAAACTCCTAAGAAATTTAGAGTTTAGGTCTTCTTGAGTTATCATCACTTCATGGATGGCTAACTGACTTGCAAGCTTCTGAAGTCTATTGAACATACTGTCCAAAGACTCATTGGTTGTGGCTGTAAAGTTCTCAAATTGTTGTTTGAGAAGTGTTTTCTGTGTTTTCTTGGTAGCATCATTACCACCAAACCTAGCCACAATAGCTTCAAAAAGGGTTTTGGCATCTTTGTATTTGTTAAAGATCAGAAGTTGATCATTTGGAATAGTCATCAGTAACATACTCCTTGCTTTTAGATCATTTCTCTTCTGAATCTTTTCATCTGCATTTGATGGTTGGTCTTGTATTCTTGTTACAAGAGCATCATTTACTGTTGTAGTGGTGATTTGGGGTTTAAATGAATTGCCTTGTTCAATGATCTCCCAAAGTGCATAGTCCTGCACTTGAAAGTATTGTTCAACCCTTAGTCTCCACATTTCAAACTCATTTTGCTTAAGTAATGAAAGTTTAGCTGCAACATTTGTTTGAATATGTTCAACATCCATTGTTCTTTTAAATTAGTAAATATCAAGCCTAGCTCTGATACCACTTGTGGAACGGTTTTGTTCTGTTTGTTTGAGATATTTATGTATTGAATGTGTTTAGCATGCGGAATCTACTACAACACACTTAAAAGAACACAAGGTGGTGAGTTTAAATGAACGTGAGAATGCAATGAACAAAGAACACAACTTTGGTTAACACAAAACGATTCAATATTATTGATGAAATAATACGGATGATCTAAGTATCACCGGGATTACAAAGTAATCTTGAATCTAAGATTGTAAAAGGATTTGTGATTTGAAGTAACTAAGTTACTTGAGAGATAGTTTGTTTTTGGTTATGAGTTGGTAAAGATGCATGCATGAAGTGGTGACTAAGATATCCTTTTATAAGATAAGGATATCTTATTACAAGAGTGTCAAGTGGTTGAATATAAAACTATACTTTGACTATATTGGCGCCTACAATTAAATACAACTACCAATGTACAACTCTGCCATATTCTTCTGTGAACCACAGAGGACTACACTACTTCTACATAACGTATAACAATGTACAAAGACTAATAATTCAACTAAATATCTATTACAAAATATCTAATCGACTTGACATAAGCTTGGCAGGCTCTTCATCAGCTAGCAGTACCTTCTACCCAGAAGGTACTGGTAGAACATCTTCGTACTCTTCAAAAATCAACTAGCAGGCTCTTTAACATCTTTGGCAGGCTCTTTGACTTGAACATTTTATTCCCAACAGAGAGAGAGAAAGAGAGCGCGGTATGCGTGTAGTGAATGTGAGAAACTGTGGGTACTTGATGGCGGGAACGGTTATATGTAAAGCGCTTGATTTTTATTTGTAAAATTACCATAGTATCCTTCTAATAGAAGGGAGCGAGCTTTTTTATTTCAATTTAAATATGAACCGTTAGATCTAAATATGTTGACTATTTGACTAATCTGATGGTCTAAAATACTTTTTAGACTTTTTAATTTGCATCCCCTTTCTAAGGGATCGCAACTCTATAGACTAATAGGATACTGTCTAACCGGTCGATTTTAATAGGACTCTGTATCCTCGCAGCCATTATTTACCCCAAAAATTTTTGGCAACTTTAATTTTGTTATGTAAGTTATTTTAAAAGGATACTTGAGATGAATTGAGATCATTATAGATCTCATATTTGTCATATATTAAAAGAATCAATCTTAGCAATACATTTTTCATATAAATTAATAAAAAACCATTTTCGCCTTTTTTTTTAAATAATATATTTTGTAAACGATAAATCTTCAAACTACAAAAAATACACCATCGCGACGAGAATTAAATTATCTATCTATAGATATGCATTTCTCTATACTTTCGACAAACTTTTTTTTTTTTAAATTTTCGCTCAGAAAAATCACATATGATTTGTAAAAATCACATGACATTTGTAAAAATCACATGTGATTCGTAAAAATCAAATCACATGTGATTTTTACAAATCACGTGTGATTTTTCTGGGCGGAAATTTTGAAAAAAAAAAAAAAAAAAAAAAAAAAATCGTCGAAAGTATATAATAATGCATATCTATAGAAAGATAATTTAATTTTCGTCGCGATGGTATGATTATTTTTTGCGTAACGATTAACGGTATACGAGATATTTAATTTTTAAAAAAATGGTGAAAGTTTATATTTTTTGTTTTGATAAAAAAAAAAAAAAATGAATGGTTATGATTGTTTTATTGGATATATGATAAATATGATATATATATATAACTTTTGACTACTTGGATATATTATAGTTATCTTGCCGTATGATGGCAGATGGCCAAGAAGA
>CP139509.1:422893688-422921008 GCA_021014915.2 Artemisia tridentata subsp. tridentata
ACCGAACAACAAATTATCGTTTTCGTCCTTACCTAACAAGCTCAACAATCTCAATAATAATCGTCTACAAAAGAAACCTTTAATTGTGTGCGGTTCGTCAATCTATCATCATTCAAGCATACCACTAGAATGCAATTGATAAATTAATCATTGAGGTTGATTAGTTTTTTTTCCCGAACTTAATTAATCGGGCTTGTTTCTTATTGGGCCTTACAAGTTCTATTGATAAGGTAGTTACAATACAAAGGTAAAATGATAGTATTACTATCATTAAATTTATGAAAGAAGTCATACTTCACAAAGTCCAATCCATGTGTGGCAAGCACCACGGGTGGCCCAAGCCAAGGTCCCCCCTGTGATTAAGTGATATATGAATGACATGGCAAGTTTGTTATTGTAATTGACATATCTTGAGTATGTGGAATGTAGGAAAAACCTATAAGTTACTGGCAAGAAAAATCGAAAAAAATAAAAAAAATAAAAAAAAAAATTACATATTTGTAAGCACTTCAAATAAATACGAATGAAGAGATAACTTGTTGTTACCCTTAAGCAATGTTGCAAAAATCGCGAGGCGGTAGTCAGGCGGTCGACCACCTTGTAGTGATTAATGAGTCAAGGCGGGATTAATCGGTGATTAATCGGATTGGCATTTTATGTAAGTTTTGGGTATTTCTGGAGACCAAACTAAAGATCTTAACTGATTCCAAGCCTACTATGTTCCCAAACCTCAATAAAAGGCTCAATTCTGATTATGAGGTCCATTGTCCGTTATAAGTGATATAAACGATCCTCAAATTAAGTAGAATGCCTAAATTAATATATATTTTTTAAACAGTTGACCGATTAAGATGATTTGGCCGATTACTCCGATTTTTGACCGATTAGGCCGATTTTTGATTGATTAGTGGCCGAATTTGACCAGGCCGAATTTTTCCCCCGATTTTCAAAAATCAACAAGGTAGAAGGCCGATTACCGATTAATCGGCAGTCTAGGCTGATTTTTGCAACACTGCCCTTAAGACAATGAAAACCCTGAAAGGATAATCCTTATGACCTGTGTAGTCAATTTCGACGAAATACCATTGGTATTTCGGATTTCGGAGGTCCCATAAAATTTCGTTTCAAATTTCGTTTGAAATCTCGCTACCGAAATAATCGGCGAAATTGACCGAAAATATACCCAAAATTTCGGTGGAAAAGGTGGTATTACCGTTGTTATCGTTTTGTACTAGATTGGAACATCGAATTGGAGGCTAATGGATCGAATTTTTATTATTACTACAAGGCGGGAACAGTGTTGTAAATATCGGAAATTGGAGGCTAATGCGAGGATTTCCGGCGATTGGATATCCGGCGATTGGATTTCCGGCAATGAATGAGTTGATTAGGGATTGAGTGGTTGGTGTTGCTGCGTGATTTGTGAGAGAAGGAGAAGGGCGGATAAGTGATTATTAGGATTAGGGTTTGTGGTTACTGAGGTATTAATACCCAATTTATTAAGGTATGTATGGACTTGGACTGGAGCAAACAATGGGCCTACTCGGATTTTACTTATAAGTGATGTTGGCTGTCCAATTTTTTTCAGTCCAATAATTACATAAAATATTATATGCAAACTTCTATATATTAAAAAACTATAGATATATTATATAAAATATATAAAATATTAATATTTAAAATTATCGAAATACCACCAAAATTTCAAAAATTTCGTATCTCGGTTCTTGACCGAAACACCGAAATTTTTTTCCTTAACTACTTAGCTTATGACAAAGTTTAGGTGAAAAAAAATGAGAAATTTGAAAAATCATGAAAAATGTAATTTGAAGCCTTGATTCATGTTTTCTTTTCGTAAGAGTGTTTCTTTAGTTGATTAAAAACAAGTCATGATTTAAAGTTGTAAAAATTAATCTTTGATTCATATTATCTTCAAAATATCGTTTAAATGATAAAGTTTGAATCAATTTACAAATTTCAGTGCTACATTAAAATGGCTATTGTGAATCATCCGTTTGTAATGAATCAACAAAAAAGATATTTCTATCGCATAAAATCAACGCAACTATTTACATTTTTTTACGTTTATTTCACAATTTCTCAAGTTATAATTTTCTATTTGATCCTGATTCTTATCATTATAACGTCATTTGCGAACTATTCTTGAAGTAGTTGAAAACTGACCAAATTGATTTGTGCACCATTAATTGCTAGAAAAAAGTCGTAACTAGATTATTACATCATGCTCTATGAAATGATAGTCAAACAAAATATTTACGTGCTAGCTTAGTAAGTGGACAATTACCGCGATGCCAACAATATTATGTGACTACGTTATGGTCCTATCATCATGTTGAATTGTTGAGTGTGCTACTATTCCAAATTTGGGGCAACATACATCTAATTTGGTGGTAAGTAACTTATTTCATTTAATACGACAAGGGCGATTAAAATCTGAAGCGATTTGATCCTTCTTTTTTTTAAGAAATGTCACTACTTATGTCAATACAATTAAATGATCCAATAAATTTATAATTGGTGACAAGTACCCCATGCTGAATTGCCAATTAGCTCATTTTATGTACAATCTCGTTTTGGCCGTGACAAAGTCATTATCATTATCATTATCGTTATCATTATCATTATCATTACCATTATCATTATCAAAATAAGTCGTTTTCTTGTGTTCACTATATCATTATCCCCATCACGTTTTTGTTCTTCTTCAACAAATTTGAATCATGAGATGCCTAAAATGCAAGAAAACTGTACCTCTGTACGAAAGTGATATGTGGTTATTTCGAAAGCGTATGTGTTTTTTATGTGAGTGCACGAAAGTTTGCACGTGGATTGGAATAGGTACTGAAATGTATATAAATGGTGATCATTTAAGACTACCCATGTCTTTTGTAATTAACTCCACATGGTCTTTGTTCATGTTTATTAAAATTTTCTCATAGTATTTTCTGTTTTCAATGCTTTTTTCACTTAAAAACAATGTGATATGTCATAAATACAATAATTAATTGAAAAAATTGTTGTAGGTTTAAGGTTAACAGACAAAATCCTATTAAAAGAATATAGGTTTAGAACCTGACAAAGATGACGGTTATAACTGGATTTTAGCGAGTTGGACAAAACATGATACCATGTTAAGGTCAGGTAACGATAAAAAGGTACGCTATGTGATGGAACTCTGTATACGCTATGTGACGACTGTATCTTCACAAGACGTTTGTCATAGATATAGAACTACAATTATTTTATTTATTTATTTATTTTTATTTTTTTCGAATTCTGCCTCCAGCAAGATAAGGCGTGACATCTTATCTTTACTTCATGAATAAAGTAGCTTAACATTTCAATTTGCAGATATTAAACAAACTTCTTGTCATAGTTATTTCTTAACATTGCAATAGCAGAACTTCTTGCCAGGCCTAGAAAGACGGAATCAACATCTAATGCAGATTGATTCATACTGATATCTGATCAGAATTTAATACAAGCAATAGCTGATTCATGATTTACCAACATAAAAAACATATCATCCAAATTGGATCCATAAATATATATATCTCATTCTAACCCACCTACACTCATACTTTTGCAAATCCCCCTCAACTATGCAACAATCCAATGACAAACAAACAGACAATTTCTATCTTTTAGTCCACTTGTTGGTTGAAGATGCAAATACACTATCCTTATTTAACTTCCCTTCTCCATTAGTTACAAAAATGCAAAAGACCACTGTCCTTATAAGGACAGAAGATGAAATTCAGCGACCATTGATATAAAATTTGCTGATATGAAGTCCTGACCTCCTTGGCAGTTCAACTTGATGTCCAACCCTTTGCTAAAGTAGCTTCACGCTCCTGACGTCGATGTTCTCTCTGTAACAATATAGTATGAATACCAAACATTGATTTTACATAATACAATACAAACACAAATAATAACTTACAGAAAACAAAGAAAATTCTCTAGCAAAGGGTTCAAAATATTTTCTTATTGACATCATGAGAAAGTGAGCAAAGATAATTATTTTCTAAGGAGATATGGTCATCTTATTTTTGGTTAATGAACACACTTTCATCCTTCTAACCGTCTAGCGTCTGCATCTTTCAAGTACACTAGATTTTGGCTTCGTCCATGTGGATGTTTATATATTGGATATTAGTTCTTTTCTATATTTGGCTACACTGCTACACAAAATTTGGATCATTATCATATGTTCTTAGTGTAGGATGGAAGCACGCCCGCCAGTGTGTAGCTCAAGTGTAGAATAAAGATGAAATCGATATACAATAAATACATACCCAAAAAAAAAAAAAAAAAAAACAAACGCAAGACAGAAAAGGCCAACTTGAAAGCATGAATACATTAAAATCCATGATTTGTAGAATATCAACCTATGAATTAAATGACGTGTAAAGATAATAACTCACCCTTCGCTCCCAATACGGATGAAAGCAGACAAAATCATAGACGGGAGTGATTGTTGAGACCAAAACGACATTGAGTCCTGTAAATAGTAAAAGTGCTGCCATTGGCCGGGTTTTGTGCGGCATTTTTCTCTATGTTGGAGCTTAGCCTGCCACATAACCAGTTTTGATGATGTTACCACTAGACAAAAAATGGAATATGACATATGTATGTATGTAGCATAAACTATAAACACTGACAATCATAAATCCATTAACTTGTCTTAGTTCAATCAAAGAAGTGTAACCGACTACAAATAACTCATACACGATCAGAACAAGAGAGAAGACACAAATCCATTTATCATTTGATCCCAAGAGGAACGAAATTTAATGATGCCACACAAAAAAATTTACCTAAGAAAAGTTGATGATACTAGCCAGAAATGGTGCCAGGAACAATTGCAAATACAGAAGAAGAAAGGGAGTGTTTGGATGTGAGTTTTGAAATCAGAATATTGTAATATAACAGGTTGTAAGGGATAGTATTTGTACTGTTGTTTGTGTGCGTAGATGGTCGTTTATTGCTGGGAGGCTCCCAGGGCGAACAGACAATGAAATAAAGAACTACTGGAACACAACACTTGCCATAAAGGTGCATGATCTTCATCATAATGATCAGATTAATGTTTTGTGTCAAATCAGTCTCAAGAACAACTTAAGAATGAAAGACAAGGAATGTGTGAACAAGACAGACACAAATGTTGTTACAACCAAGGCGGTGAGATGCTCCACGACACATTTTAGCCCACGCCCACAACAAATACAGCCACCAAAATCCAACCTTGTTGAGATTAAAGATCCGGCTAACCCTAAACCTATAAAACCTGCGATTGCTGCTAAGTGCGAATTGTACAATCTAGTCTGAAGTTTAACTCACTTGACTACCTGATAACCTATCTAGGCTGATAGAACTTATACCAACTACCAGTACGAGCATGTCAAATTCCAAGAGTTTTAAGCATATAAATCATTTACCTTAAATTTCGAGTTTTTACGACCAATTGCAACTTCCAGTAAGCAGATTCTAAACCAAAGTGATTCTAATTAACTAGTGTAATCATTTAGGGCCATTTGACATGTCAAACCTAACTTATCAGAGCTAACCAAGCGCTAATATTTTCCTATTATTGCGACGTCAAACACAATAAGCAGATCCAAGTAGTGAAACTGTTTGTACAATCAGTTTTGGATAAACCACAATCTAACTTTTCATGAGTCATTACTTTACATGGATAATGAAAAGTCACCGAACGCGCAAATTAACTAAGAAGGTGTTTGTGATTGCTAAAGATGCTTATACTGTTTAGATATAACATTTTGCATCAGTGTGTCTGTTTTAATTATGGTGCAGAAATCAGAATAAACGGTTTCCAGTAAGCAGATTGGGACTAAACATGCTTATTTATGATGAAACCCAAAAATATCTTTAACTCTTATATATCAAGTTACTCACAACGTTCATTCAAAGAGTAATACATGAACATAATTACTCTTTGAATGAACGTTGTGAGTAACTTGATATATCAATCATATGGAACAAATTGTTAAACCGAACATTATGATTGTATTTGTTCATTCAAATGGTGTTAAGCAGTTTGTAATGACAGTAAAGAGTAATTTTAAACTAATCTCACAGAAGCATTTTGCAATCATATGCTTATTTTTAGCAGATAAACACCAATTATTACTTTTATTTCATGCATCAGGACTCAGAAATACACCAAGTATAAACTCCTACAACTAAACTCCAGTTTTGAACTGAACCGTTCTTATATACCGACCGATCACTGGGCTTACATAACCAGCGGTAGTCAGGGTTTCGGTTTTCTGGTTTGTGCAGAGTTTTGCACGAGCCTATCCAACTAAAAATTCATTTCTTGGGTGTTTGGGATAGCCTAATCTGTTTAAATGACTAAACATAAAATCTCTATAAAATCTATGCTACATATGTGGACTTCATGCAGTAAACATAAAATTAAGGGACACAGCATATGGTTAAGGCCTATGGACTATGGTGGGGGTGTAAGTTGAAAACGTAAACTACAAAACCAGACCAAACCGGAGTAAATCATGTTAGGTCAGTTTGGTTTGGTTTTGGATGGCATGATTCATTTTTTAGTCTAAATCTTATCAGTCGGTTAAGTTCAGCTTGTGGTCTTAGTTGTCGAATGAAATTGAACCAAGGCACTAGTATTAGAACCTTTGATATGCTACGAGTATAAGTAAAGTAATTTTATTTATATTGAACCAAAGTGTGGTGTCGCTACTGTCAGTGACAGAAATTCACACCACTATCCACTCAAACATTTCATCAAAAACTTGTATGCAACTCAGTTCAACAAACAAAAACCCATTTACAAAAACCCGAACAAAAAAAAACAATTCTAAACAACAAGAACTCAAATGGGTCACACTTAGATAACAAATTTACATCATTATTCAATCGGACATTTCATCAAACAGTTGGTGTGCAACCAAAAAAACCCCATTTATAAAAACTTACCGCAAGAAGATTGCATAGCCATTGAAGATGGGTTTTGTTGTTTTTTTTGTTAATGGGTTTGAATTATAACATCTATTCACAGCTAAATAATATGTATTAATGCTACCATATAATAATGAACAATAAAGTATTATTCATAAAAGTACGAGATGTTGGGACAAATATTCGAATAAGGATAAGAAGATTACCTCGGATTGCGATGGTCGAGGCGGCGACGGTGGGCGGTGGAGGTTGACGCCAAAGATGAATGGTGTATGTTATTATGTTTTTTTATTGAGAAATAAATATGAAAGGAAAAATTGACAAGGGTAAAATTGGCTTTTTTCACTCAAAAATTTAGAAAAAGCGTTGTCCCCTAACTTGTCCACAACCATCACGGTGGGACAAACCTGGCTACTTTGGTCGCCGTGAGTCCAAAAGTTGTGTTTTTGCAATCAAACGGGTCTCTTGACCCGTAATGTTCAGGTCAACTCCCGTTTTGCGTTATATTTTCAAGGGCATAATAGACCAAACCAGGGGCGGAACTATTCATTGGTCAGGGGTAGCGGTCGCTACCCCTGAACTTTTACCCGGCAGTGGAAAATTTTTTTTAGTTTTATGTTTTTCGTACTATCTTTCGTATTTCGCGACCCCTGAAACAAATTTTCGCTACCCCTAAACAAATTTTCGTACTATCTTTCGTATTTCGCTAGCCCACTAAATGTTTAAAAAAAAAAAAAAAAACCATACAAAAATATACATAAAAAAAAACATACAAATGGAAAAATGGTTACAGAAAAAATTAGACTCAAATTGATAGTAGGCTACTAGTTTGGGCCTTATTATTAAAACTCATGTAGTGGACTAGTGGGCTTGGACCAACTTAAAAAAAAAGAAGCAATTGACTAATTGTTATCTATTGAAAACGTGAAGTTAAAGACCAGAAGAAGAAAAGAAAAAAAACCTGCGCCCCTTTTGCCTTAAAAAAAAATAGTAATTGACTAATTGTTATCTGCTTGACTGCTTCTGCCATTCAATTATTCCCCTTCCTGGCTTCTTGCTCTTGCCTTAGGTAATTTCATTTTTCAAGTTTATTTCAATAATTTCAATAATTTATGAATACTGTATTAGGGTTTTGCCATTTTGGTTCAATTTTATATGTTATTGTGAATTTGTGATTTCTGATTAGATTGAAAAGATTGAGTTTCGAGATAGTTAGGTTCAGATTGTTACTTTGTTAGACTGCTTAGGTAGTTAGGTTTATTATACCCTTGAAAAAATAGTCAATCTTTTACTAGATTTTTATCATATGTTTTTGTTCAATTTCATATGTTAATTCTAAGTGCAATTTGTAATCTTTTTGTATTAGGGACTTCAGACTTGATTTTTGATAGTTGAAACATGAAAAAACAAGTGCATATGAACGATAGCGGGTGTATTTTGGGTGAGCTTAAAATCTTTTATCACTCGGTAAAGGAAGATGATAGATTTCTGAATTTGGATGGGATTTGTCACCTAGCTCAAGTAATGGTGGAAACCGGAAAAAACCTCTCATTTCCTTTATTTTATCGGATTTTGAAGCTTGCATTGGTTTTACCGGTTTCAACCGCAACTGTTGAAAGATGCTTTTCTAAAATGAAGCTTATTAAAACGGATTTGCGGAATCGAATGGGGGACGAATATTTGAACAATGCTATGGTATGTGCTGTCGAAGGAGAGACATTTGACGAAGTAACGAATGAAGATGTAATGGTTCGTTTTCTAGCTATGAAAGACCGAAGAGGAGAGTTCTGAGATCTATTAGGTATTTGTTTAACTTATTCTATTATTGCGTTTTTTTAATTATTTAAATATACGGTTAAAAAAAAATTATGGTTAACTTTTTTTTTTTTTTTCGCTACCCCTGAAATTAGTTCCTGGTTCCGCCACTGGACCAAACACTTTTTTCACTTAGATCTAACCAAAGCAATCCCAACAGTGAACGTTAGGGACCAACTGTGAAATAGTAATAAAGCAATGACTATGCAACTTGACCGTATCTTCCCAGATACGCTATTTATTTTTGCGCGGGAACCAATAAACCCACCCAGCAACCCAATATCCACACCATAATAACTGAAACCCTAATCCAGGCCATCACCTCAAAATCAAAAACCAAATCCAAACCCTGATTTCGAGAACTCAAATTCCAACAATATCATGTCGTTTGGAGCTAATGTTATCACTAATATGCCAGATTATATTAGCAACATGCCAGATAATTTGATCACTGATATTTTGAATCGTTTGCCAATAAAAGATGCGGTGAGGACTGATAGTTTAGCGAGAAGCTGGAGGTTTAAGTAGACTTTGCTCACCGATGTCATAGTTGATGAGGATTTCTTTTATTATTTAACAAATAAGTTTGATGGAAGGCATGTAACTAGACTGTTACTTCAGCTTAAAGGTCCCATAAGAAGGTTTGTCTTCTTCATAGAGCCCAAAACGTTGTGTGGACAAGAAGGCTTGAATTATGAAGAGATTCAGGATTGGCTTTTGTTTTTTGCTCGGGAAGGAATTGAGGAGCTCACAATTAGAAACTGGTATGGTGAACCACTTATGTTGCCAAACCAACTTTACTTTCGTATGGAGTTGAAACATTTGGAACTTCATTATTGTACTTTTCCTACTTTGGTATTTTTTTAGTAGTTTTCCAAATCTATTGAGCTTAGAATTGTGTTCTGTCAATTTTCAAAACGGTACATTTTGGGAGTTTATTGCTCATTGTCCCTTACTTGAGTTTCTTAAAATGAATCGTGCTACTACAAATGAGATGAGACTATCGGATATTGCAAAACTTAGGAATATGAAGAAGTTAAATTTGTCATTCGGTGTTTGGAACCATGCGAAGACAATCACAACTTCCAATATCTTTCACCTGACAAGTCTTCTAAAACTTGAGACCCTTACATTGGATTTTCAGGACTGCATGGTAAGAGCAATTTAAGTTTTATACTTCAAATTACAGAATGTTAAAGTAATCTCTAACACTTATGAAATGTAATCTTTAAAACTTATGAAAAATCGACCTTTTGTAGTTGTTGGCAGAAGCTAATTCCAGGATGAATGTCCCTGTGGCCTTTGTATCCCTCAAGACTCTTAAGCTATCCAGAGTGGATTTTGGGAATAATGTAATGGTATCATTCATCATTGAAATGATTCGTGGATCTCTAAATTTGCAAATGCTAGAAACCAGAGTAAGTGGAATGCATATGTATCAAATAAATCATCTTAAATTGTCATGGTTGTGCATCTCAATACTATCTCATTTTGTAGGCTTCATACACGCTTAGTGTTCTACCTTTGGAAATTTATTCATTAAATTTAGACAGCAACACAATGAGGCCGAGGCAGCTTGAGAGTGTGGTGTTTCGATCTTTTCCTAGATCAAAGAATGAATTAACTATAATAAAGTTTATACTTGCGTGTTCCCCCTTGTTGAAGATAATTTATATCAGGGTTAGCGATTTGAGTGATGATGAGTCTGAAAATATCAAGATGAATTGGGAGTTGGCTAGGAAGCTGTTGAAACTCCACCGAGCTTCCCTCACAGCCAGAGTAGACTTCTTTTAATGGTTGTAGTTTATGTATGGGTTGAATACCTTATGACAATTAATCTTGTATAAACTATTTTAGTATTTCTGTATATGTTTTGCTTAAATTTAGCTTCTGCATATGTTGTTGGTTCTGCATATGTTGGTTGCCAAATTGTGGTAAATGGGAGTTTTGTCTACATTGGAAAAAGGTTGTGTTTGCAAATCCATTTGCAAGTTAGACTTTCTAAAATCAAACTTGCAAATGGTAACTGTTATTTAGCATTTGTAGTTTCACTTAGTAAAGTCAAACTTGCATTTGTAGTTTCACTTAGTAAAGTCAAACTTGCAAATCCATGGATAAAAATCATGTAGCATTTGCAGTTTGACTTTCTAAAGTCAAACTTGCAAATGGTAAATATTATTTAGCATTTGCAGTTTCATTTAGTAAAGTCAAACTTGCAAATCCATGAGTAAAAATCCCATGTAGCATTTGCAGTTTGACTTTCTAAAGTCAAACTTGCAAATGGTAAATGTTATTTAGCATTTGCAATTTCACTTAGTAAAGTCAAACTTGCAAATCTATGAGTAAAAATCCCATGTAGCATTTGCAGTTTGACTTTCTAAAGTCAAACTTTCAAATGGTAAATGTTATTTAGCATTTGCAGTTTCACTTATTAAAGTCAAACTTGCAAATCCATGAGTAAAAATCCCATGTAGCTTTTACAAGTTAGACTTTCTAAAGTCAAACTTTCAAATGATAAATGGGAGTCAAATGTGGTCCAAAAAAATTATACATAAATTAAGAACAAAAAGTTGCAAAAGACAATATAAGGTTCTTAACAAGGGTATGTAAATGGATCTTTAGTTTGGTTGTTTATGCTAGTTTGATCTAGTTCTTGGTGTTCTTGTAATGAACTATAATTATGATGAAATATTAATCGAAGTTTTAACATTTAATCTTCTTGTATTATGCTATTGGGTGTACTGTTGGTATCAGCAAAAAACAAAAACCCTTTCTATTAGCAAAACCAAATACAATGGTTATAATGTTATATGTGTTCAAAATGCAAATGCTTTAGCATTTAATCTTATTCTATTGATAATGGTGTATTGTTTATGAAAAAATCCATATGGGTGTTAGTGTTGACAGTGTGACTGACCAACCCAATACCACAAAATGCAAAATCTGTATTCCTGTCTCTTCTTTAAGCAAATGCCAAAAAATGAAACTTCTTGATTTTTGACTTCCCTAAATCAAACATGTATAAGAATGCACATCCAAAGACTTTCAGTTACAATAACAACCCAAGATTATATTCAGAGTATGCCATTATTAAAAACAAGAGTTTTTATTGAACGATTTCACTTAAATTATGTTTGACTACTATACCCTAAGTCAAACACTATCACTTACAATAGTGTTGAATTCCATAAGTCAAACATACTTAGCAACACACAACCAAACACTATCACTTAGAATAACAACCAAAATTTTTACTAATCAATTTCGTGTTAACAACCAATACAAATTTCCCTATCATCTAAACACAGTTAGAACCGCTACTTTCCTTCCTTTCCTTCATTTTCTTTAGATATTTAAACACAACTTCAAGATTTGAAATCCTCCTTTCCAAATCATCAACTTCTTGTAACCTGGTATTCGCAGCCTCTTACTTCTCCTCAGAAACACCCAAAAGCTCTTCATAGTAGTATTTTTGTTGCCTCAACCAATTCAGAATCTTTTGTCTCAATTCCTTAGGTATCTTCCTGTATGAACCATATTCAGCAATTGGTTCATCGCCAAATCCCTCAAGAACTAAATCAGAGAGAAAATAGTTGTCTAAAACTTTTGCCCACTCCTCTTCATCAGACCCAATGTATAAAGCCTTCCCCTTATCGTTTTGTGCCATTGTTAGTGAATAGGGTTGTGTATGCTGGGGGAAATATGGTGTGTTGTTGTTAATTAGGGTTTTATCATAGAGGGAAACAATAAAAGGGTAACCGGTTGGGTTAGATTTAAATAATGTATAGTGAAAATAAGTGTTTGGTCTATTATGCCCTTGAAAATATAACGCAAAATGGGAGTTGACCTGAGCATTACGGGTCAAGGGACCCGATTGATAGTAAAAACCCAACTTTTGGACTCACGGCGACCAAAGTGGCCAGGTTTGTCCCACCGTGATGTTTTTAGACAAGTTCAGGGACCAATGGTGTATTTTTGTCTTAGAAAAATGAGAGTTTCACTTTTTTTGAAAATTGTTAAAAAAAAAAAAGTGAGTAAATAGGTTTTCAGTTTTATCATTTTCAAATGAAAAATTTCATGGAAAAATGAAGTATTTTTCTCCAACTAAACACACCCGAATTAGCTCTTTTTATGTACAATCTCGTTTTAGCCGTGACAAAGTCATTATCATTATCATCATCACAGTCAGTCGTTTTCTTGTTTTCACTATATGAAATGCCTAAAATGCAAGAAAACTGTACCTCTATATACGAAAGTGAATATGTGGTTATTTCGAAATCGCGTATGTTTTTCATGTGAGTGCACGAAAGTTTGTGCGTATATTGGAATATGTACCCGAAAGTATATAAATGGTGATCATTTAAGACTACCCATGTCTTTTGTAATTAACTCCACATGGTCTTTCTTCTTGTTTATTAAAATTTTCTGATACTGTTTATTAAAATTTTCAGTTAAAAAATGTGTTTTTTTTTTTTGAACAGCAACTTTCATTCACAAAAACCGGAAAACCCCAACGAGCAAGACACACGAGGGGCCCGGGAAAAACAAAAACAAACTAAAGACTAAAAGAACACCAATCCAACCACTCCATACTAAGATTTCTACTTCTATTTATACACCATAAATACGATAAACTTTTTATGTCCTTTATAATACGAGTCATCGACGGTCTTCTATTCCGGAAAAT
Source organism: Artemisia tridentata subsp. tridentata (assembly GCA_021014915.2). Taxonomy (NCBI): domain Eukaryota; kingdom Viridiplantae; phylum Streptophyta; class Magnoliopsida; order Asterales; family Asteraceae; genus Artemisia; species Artemisia tridentata. Next base: position 422,907,163 of record CP139509.1, read on the forward strand.
TGCCTCGTTTCGCTCCCGCCAAATGCACCAACAGCCGACTCTAATAATCGCTTTTATAACTTCCTTATTCTTTTTGTCACTAACCAGATTCTTATGCATGGAGAAGAAGCCTTTCATATCAAAAGCGAACAACGGACTAATCTTACACCACTGCCCGATGACGCACCAAACCGCGTCCGCTAAACCACAATGCAAAAACAAATGCAACGAGTTCTCTGGAAACTCCTCACAAAGAACACAAAGATCAGAGTTTAGAGGAACATGCCTTTTCGCTAACTGGTCCCGGGTAGCGATTCTATCTATGTGAGATCTCCAACAATGAATGTTCACTTTGGTAGGAACGAGTTTGCTCCACGAGAACCCGTCAACCTCATCCGTACCATTAAGATTTTCCAGAATTTTTCGAAGCGATGATATGTCATAAATACAATAATTTGGTGAAAAAATTGTTGTAGGTTAACAGCTAAACAGACTTTTAATACTGTACTTAAAATTTAAAGATCGCGTTTGTATCAATGTTTCAAACATTATGACAACACAAAATCCTATTAAAAGAAACTGGGTTTAGAACCTAAAGATGACGGTTATATTATAACTGGATTTTAGCTAGTTGAATATGTTCATATTATCAGCATTAGCAGGTCGGACAAAACATAATACCATGTTAAGGTCAGGTAACGATAAAAAGGTACCGGCTGTTCGGAGCCGTATTGATTGAGAAAACCAAGTGAGATGTGAACTGGCCTCCAATTTGACATAGAAGCCTTTTTACATCATAACTTCATTTGGACTGCAAAACTTATTAATTGACCACAAGCAATCAAACAATCATAATCAAGTTTGTTGCAATAGTTTAGCACCTTCCAACAAACTCATTAAATTCATTTCAACTGCAATACATGAGATAATGAACTCCAAAAAGTTATGTCGAATAGTCCTTGGAATAAAGTCAGAATTGATTATGTGATTTATGATACTAAAAGAAGTAAAAAAAGAATAGACAGAAAGGGACCTACCCTCTGGAGATGTGAAAACAGATTTGAGCACTTCAAAATGTTGAGATGTTGGAGTCCTGTTGAAACGGCTGATAATATGAACAGACAATTGAGCATTCATAAGAGATGATGAATCAGACAATCTGACTACCATTACTTCAATACTCAAATTCACTGTTGCTTGGACAATTGCAATGCTCCAGATTCTTACAATACCATAAGTCCAACATCAAAAGATATGTTAGTTATACTCCTAAGTCCTAACTATCATTTGCTTCTGATTCCTACAACTATCTTATCTTGTTACAACTTTTGATAACTATCTCTTAAACTGCCCAAGTTATACATCTTCTAATAGTACTATCGGGTGAGTCTTCATATGTGACATGGGATTGGCGTCACTTTTTAGGCAATATGATAAGTTACACTAAAGACTTTTTTAGATTGAGAAGGTCGGCCTAATTATAGGTAATTGTTATAACAGTCATTTAGAAACCAAATAGTTTCTCGTATTCAGAACCAACAATACCTGCTCCAAGAAGGTACTAATCTATTACATTTATGTATTATTAAGGTCAAGTGATTTTGTACATAATGTCAAGTGGAACAACAATCAAATACATGGTTTAAACCAAGAACAGTTGCATTAAAGAAACCAGGAAGCGTCATATCAACTTAAACAAAAAATACACCTTCTCTGAAAATATTGATAAGAGGCATTGACCATGGCATCTTTTCTCTGTTGGGCTCCGTAATAACAGGTTATAGGAAATTATTGGCCGGGTGGAAATCCCATCCAGAAATTTGAAAACCCGTTCTGTAAATAAAAAACACAGATTATATCAGAAAACAAGACATTGTTGATCATGTTGAGCTAAATATTTGTTACTCAAATCTATTTGAAACATAAACAGCTATTTGGCATAATATGTTAGGCATCTATAAAGTGGTACTACTGAAGATGGACTCTCTAGCAAAACAATTGGCTCTCAGTTTTAGTCTTATCATAAAAGTTAAGATAAACAAGAACAAACGTATATAAATGCCTCGTTGACAAAAAGTGGAAAAAGTCAATACCTGACATAGCTATATCCATAACATTCCCAACCCGTCTGATGTGAGTGAATCCTTGAAACAACTAGACAAAACAAGAATTTGTTGTTACTAGGTGAGTTTATCAAACATCAAACCACCGTGATAAAGATATTAATTGCAAGCCAGTCTAGAATAACAGAACTCATTCAAAAACATATTTCAATGAAATGAAATTAAGAACATGACATGACTTTGATTAGTACAATGTGGACTTCAATCAGATATTGCAAATAGAATAAAATTCTGAAAATGCAAACTACTTGTACTAGCTCTTTCCGCTTAAAATCCATCCCCAAACGACACACTTTAACTTACAAGAATTCAAAAATACAACTTAGATAAATAAGTAGTTGCACAATCTATCATCCTTCATAATCGGCATTACCTCACTAAACTTTCGTTACAAAACTAAAACATATAATTACTTGTTCAAAATATTTTAGATTGATATGGAAAGTTGTTATTGTCATGAGTTCCATTTAAAATGAGTAAATGACCAGAAAAAGTAATTAAATGAATAATAAGTTTAGCTGCAATTGATTACGAGTGGCCTGAAAACTTAATTAAATGAGATAACTAACTTGAAAATGCAATGCCAAACACCCCTTTAAATACAGAATGTAAAAATCAAAGGTAGAGAGGGGACATACCTCTACCATATGTCGACATATGGGATATAGGAAATAAGGGGCCAATAGGAGCCTCTTCTACTTGTCTTTTCTTTCATTTCATCTGGGCATTGCCGTATTCCTAAACTCGAAAGTGAAGGCAACAACGTTTCTGGTAGATCTTTCATCTTTGGGCAATACCAAATATCGAGATGTTGGAGGGAGGTGAGGTGTTGGAGTCCCTTTGAAACTGTTTCCAATTTCTCAAAATTCCTTAAGTTAAGATAAGTAAGAGATGAAGGAGGCATATGCGACAATTGACTTCCACTAGTCACGTCATCTTCTTCTTCTTCTGCCGATCCACCATATAGCTTTAGGCGAACAAGAGAAGGTGGGAAGTTTTGTGGGTCCACCATCAACTTTGATAGGGGCTTCTTCAAACGCCCAATTGATAAAGAACCCAACTTAGGAGGCCAAAGCCCAAAGGAATCAACATCCATACTTTTACAATCTCTTATTGTCAACCAATTTAACGAGGTGAGATTCGGCAAGTCGGCAGCAGGAATTGACTCTATACTCGAACAACCTACTATTCTTAATTCGGTGAGTTGAATGAAACAAGTCAATTCATTGATTGATTTCAGATTTTTCCATCTCTTTATATTTACAACCTCAAGCATCAGTGGCATGCTTGTCTTGAGAAGCACCTCCTTTTCCAAAAGTTGTTCACATTTTTCAATTTTGAGTGACTTGAGCTTGTGACCTCCTGTTGGGAAAGAGACAGATGCAATCATAGGACAATCACGAATACTCAATTCTTGAAGTTTGTTTGGCAAATTGCAACGCTCAAGATTCTCACATTCACTTAATTCCAAAATCCTAAGAGATGTTAGTTGGTTGCATCCATCCTCCTCCTCTTCTTTCTCTCCTAAACTCACCAATTTTGAACAATTCTCTACTATCAACATCCTTAAATTCACAAGAACCTTACTTGCCTCTGCTTCTGATTCCCACAAGTATCTTATTTCCTCACAAGCAATTATATGAACTTCCTCAACTGACCCAAGATAGTCCATAACACCTCTCCACACCTCATCACTAAGTCCTGAAATACTACAAATACCCAACGTGGTGACTGCTGAAGCTACACAAATTAGACTTCTCAATACACCATCACCACAACTTCTGATATGTAAAACCCTCAGCGAAGGTAGTGCGTTAAATGAGACTACAACCAAATTAGGACAATCCATTATTTCCAGCTCTTGAAGGCGTGGAAACACTGCATCAACACCACCACTATTTGTTGACCATACCTCCCACCCACTCATTTTTTCAAACCTTAAACTTTCAAGTTTAGGAAATGCAATACCTGTCCCAAGGAACTCTGAGCCCACAACTTTCACATCAGCCATATTTTGAATAACCAGCTTCTTAAGTGATGGCAGTTGCCCAAGTGGTGGTAGAAATGTACAATTTCTACCGCCCCAAATTGAAACACTAGTCAACTGATGAAATGAGGGATCCCCAATCCACTTTGGAAATACTTTACCTCCATATGACACAATATTTAGATCTTTCAAGTTATCACTATGAGGCTTGAGCGCATCGAGGACTTCCTTTTCAAGTTTTTCATTTCGAGAATGATCACCGAACACATCACCCCATCCCATGTGTAGCTCACTAACCCTCTTTTCTGATAAGTTCACTTCCAGTATATCCCTTGCACTTTGCAGTTTCTGCAGCCCATCAATAGAAATCTTCACTTGGAGATTCTTTAAGTTCCTAAGCCAAGATATAAAAAAGGCGTTGTTTTCAACAACTACTTTGTTGGAAAGAGTTTGTAGGCTTTTCATCTCGCTAATCCCTAACGGCATCATATTCCAAAGCCGTGTATCCCGAATGTCAAAATGCCGCAAATTTTTAAGCTTTAAGAAGTCGTCGGGCAACGTAGTCAAGCTATAACAGCCAGAAACGATCAATGTTTGTAAGCTATACAGATTGCAGACACTTTCTGGTAAATGTGTGATGCTAGTTTCAGATAAATTAAGATACCGCAAGTGCTTCATATTGCCGACACACTCTGGTACCTCAACTATTTCTAATTTACTCAAACTTAGAACCCTCAACAATGGTAATTGGGGAAGTATGTCAGCCAGTAACTTACTTGACAAGTAGGATTTCTGCCAGCTATCATCTCTGTAGAGGTATAGATTCACATACGGGAGGTGGAGGAAACAGGATCTAAAGATAAAACATTAAAGAACTTTATTGATTGGGGAGGTGTGTGTGTTATTTCTAGAGAGAAAGTGAAACAACACACACACCTCATAAAACATCCTGTGAATCCTCAACCCTCCAAATGTGGATAAGGAGGGTATTTATACAAAGAATACAAAGTCTAACTTAGCCTAAATGACTAAACTAGTCCTTGTACAAAGAAAGAAGTGCAATTCCCAAATATGACAAACTTTAAGGCTAACAATCTCTCCCCAAAGTGAAGTCATATGGGAATTGCTTACAATGTTCCCTACAAGTAAAATATAAACCATAAGCACAGAGAATAGTCTTCAAACGTCATTACTTCGTTCAGCTTGGAGAATCTTCTCAGCATTCATTTCTTTACTTGCAGAAGAACCATGTGAGCAATTCTAATTAGGGTTTAATACAGCGTGCCCTGAGTGCTCTCCCCTAATTAGTGCTCTCCCCCAAACTGACAACCTTTCTGATGATTGCCCTGAATCTGAAGAAGTCTTTTGATAATTAAATGCATTTCGTCTTTAGTCTTCTAACATGCAGCGGAAAATGTAGAACAGACTGTATACTCGACCTTCTTCAAGATTATCCATTTGGGGGAACAGGGTATCAACATCTTCATCTCACCAAATGCATCCCAGTTATCTTTCATTTGATAAATCAGCCCATAACGTACACATGAAATGATAACACCAAAGTAACAAGTTGAACCACTGATCATCTTGATTTTGTTGCCCGAAATTGTTGAAGGTGGAAAGGTAGAAGTACGTAGAAAAAGATGAGTAGAGGATAAGACATAGAATCAACCAATTTCCGACACAAATCAAATCATTACATAAATCATTAAGCCCGATCACGTGAACTTGTTGTGAGACCTCGATGTACACATTTCTCTCCCCTGCTGGTTACGATTTATCGGAATCAGCATAATGTAGTGTACGTGAAGTATTAACTGGAAGCACTTTATCATTAAACCCAGTCAGCCTGTGAGAAGATGTCGATGAACCCAATATAACCTCCTGTATAAAAAACAACGGCTTCATGTAGTAACCACATGTGAGGATAACCCAATATGATGAACTTGAGAATGAAGTAACATCGCCCAGATTTGTGACTTAATCTTGTACAATCCTTGTGACTAAGAACGGTGTACCCGATACCCTTAACAGAAGTATTAGCACAAAACCTCTTGACATATCCTCAACTACGTGAGACACTGAGCACTACAACGTAACTCCTTAAAGTGATAGCTACTTTGTGAGAATAGAGAGAGAATCACAAAAGTAACTAGATATCCAAGTCTTCGTCACCATTAATATATGCCCAAACAAGTCATCTTCGCGGTAGGGTAGAAAGAAAGAAGATGAAAGAAGTACACGCGTCCGTAAAACCTTACTTCAAACCCAAATAAATAATAACGAATCATCCCCATAGTCACAGCTAATAATTTAACCATTGTCATTTGATTGTGAATCTTGATCAGGATCTTTTTGGCTATACGTGGTGATTTTGAAGGTGCAGTCCGATAATTTCATTTGTGATATTGTTGTGAAAATTGCCATAAAATGCAATTCTAATGATGCCGGAAAAATTTGAGTTTAAGAAATTTTTACGCCGAAAATTCCCCGAAAAATTCGAATTTTGGCCAAAAAATTTGAATTTTGGGCCAAAATTTTCACACTTGTACCAGAATTTGAATCTCGCGTAAAAATGGACCGTTAAGTCTCCTGTGAAAAATAAATTTTACTCAACTTTTCCCGCCAAAAAACTTTTTTTTTTTTTTTTTCTTGTTATGACTTGAAATCCTACTTTATCATACCCACTTATATTGTAGATCGAATGGCAGCAAGGATATAAGAGAAATAGATGGAAATAAAGATGAGAATAAGAATATAGATGTGATGAGTGATGACAGTAGAGATTAAACAAGGAATGAGTGTATATTAGATTGGAAAAGGAAAGAAAGATTACAAAGGAAAAACACACTCCCACCTTATCTACTTTACTGCATATTGACTAATGTGGTGGGAGGAGTGTATAAGAGATACAAGAGATGCCCTAAAGGGCTTGGAAGTGGGCTTTGGTTGGGCTTTACATGGGTTGGACTAATATCTCTTAACATAGAACATATTAGATTAGCCCTCAACCATAAGCCCACTATCTATTCTAATACATCATTCGACACATTACAAAGATAGTTGAAACGTGATGATCATCACTTTAAATTGAATGCTAACAATCTCCCATCGCATTGGGCATAGCTAAAAACGTTCTCAAACTATTAGCTTTTTCGGATGCCTTAAACTTGTTGTAAGTATTAAATATCTCAGAAACAAATGACATATGAAGGAACTTTTTGAAATCTTTCTTTCTAACATCCTTCTTCACATCTAAGTCTAACCTCACAAAAAATTCTCCTGCAATAGATGTGGCTAAATCATTCATGAGGTCATGCATCACAAACAACGATTCTTCATAAGGCACATGTTGAAAAAAGACCTTGACAATAGCTCTTGAAAACATTCCTCACCCAAGCGTTCCATTAATTTTTCTGTAGTTGTATTGTGCAAAAACCCTTCCGCCATCCACAACAATATCAAGTCATCTTTCTTAAACACGTAGTCCTTTGGGATCAAGCAACAGTATGCAAACAATTGCTTCAGACGTGCAGAAAGATCATGGTAGCTTAGTCTAAGCGCCGGAACAATACCGCCTCCGTCTTCTAACATCCATATCTCATTATCCAAAAGCTGCTTCCAATCTTCTTCATCTATTTTTGTTCTGAGTAAACTTCCAAGTGCTTTTAAAGCCAAAGGCAAGCCATCGCATTTTTCCACAATGCCTTCACCATACAGTCTTAGCATTGGATATGACTCAAAGTCGTTTATCCCTGCATGTCGAGCAAATAAAGAAAAAGCATTGTCATGCGACAACTTTTGCAGATTGTATGGTTGTTTGTGGCCCAGTTTTCTGAGCAATTTCGTCTTTCGAGTTGTGATGATTATTTTGCTTCCATGAGCCACTTCAAAGAATGGGGCTGCTAATGTCTCCCAGTCTTCCAGCTTTTCGCTCCAGATATCATCCAAAACAAGGAGAAATCGTTTCCCTGTAAGTTGATTTTTAAGAGCTGCTTGAAGCAAATTTAGATCTGCAAAATCCTTATTTTCCCCACCTATAGATTGAAAGATGACTTTACTTATATTGAAGCTATCAAAGTCTTCAGAAACACAAACCCATGCCTTGAGCTCAAAGCGATCCTTCACTTGCTGATCGTCATACAAAAGTCTAGCTAAAGTCGTTTTTCCCATGCCACCCATACCAACAATGGGCACGATGTCAAAGTTTTCATCACATTGTTCATCACTCAATAGCTTACGGAGCAATTCCTTCTTCTCATCTTCACGACCAACAATAATCTTTGAATTTACCAAAGAGGTCTGGTAATTTCTATTCTTGCTTTTTTGCCCGCCATCTTTCACAATCAAACCAAGATTATTTTTTTCATCTATATGTTGTTGTAACCTGGTGGTAATACTATTTAACTTGCCGTCCATCCTAGTACTTAGTGAGAAATTTGTGCAACAAGTTGGAATGAGCTTTCTTACCTTGCTACTGATTCCTTCAGGCTCATTGGTAAACTCGTGATGCATAGCGTCTGTTGCCAAAGCATCAAGAATATCATCTATGTCATAAGCCAAATGTTGGAGACCATTCAGCCACTGTTTAACAGCTTCATCTGTTACTTCCTTCTGAGAAGCATCATTAAGAAAGGATCGGATATGGGATAACTGACTCTCCCATTTCTTCAGCTCAGAATGAATTTCTTTGGAGCGAGTAATCTTGTTCACGGATACAGATGTTAGCTTCTCAAAAATTGGTTTGAGCAAGCCAGAAAGAATGAGTCCAGCCATTGTTGTTTATGGTGAAAGCACAAAAGAAAGTATGAATGTGGATGGATAAGGCTGAAGGGAGTGAGGCTACCCAACTAAGGGGCGACTCGCGCCACGTGGCGCTGAGTCAGCAAGTTGGGTAGCCTCAAAAAAAAGGGGGAGTGAGGCTACTTAGGAGGGTGGGGCGACTCACGACACGTGGCAGATAATAAGTGGAGTAATATAAACCTTGGACACGTGGCAAACAATAACTGGGTAAAAGAAAAAAATAGGGCGATACAAATAGATCGCCTGAAGGTGATCCAAGGCGTAATCGGCTAGAAGGGGCAGTGTTTGGGGCAACTTGAGGGGCGATCCGGGCCTAATCGCCTCTTGGAACGCTTCATTCCTCTCGGTCTAAGGGTGTATAGAATGGAAGGGTATAATACTTAGCATTATTGCCAAGTCTTTGTTAAATAGTCGATGCTTCTATTATTGTTCTGCTATTTGCACATTTCAATTTAGGCTGCTAGGCTAAAAGGATGTGAATGAATGGCTATAAATTAGACAACAAACTAGTTGTAAAATAATTTATTGTACAACTAATTTAAGACAAGTAAGAATTGAACTTGTTTAAAACAAGTAATGTTAAAATCTCAATTTATTTATTTATTTATTTATTTTTATTTTTATTTTTTTTTTTGTAATGAGGGGTTCGAGAAAAAAATTATTACTGTAACTTGTTGTTCGATCAAAGTAAGATCAAACTTGATCAAGATCTTACGATCCGATTGTCAAAATCGGGATTTTATTAAGATTTTACGCTTGCAAAGATCCTACGTAAAGTCGAATCATTTTTCTTTAGTACAACAACAATACCTAATTCCGTTGTATAAACGACTAACGGCCGTTACTTAATTGTCAAAAGATTTGAAAAAGAAGATGACAAGGGCTTTTTGGTCATTTCAATTCGGATATTGACTGGATCCGTAACATATGCAAACCACGGTGACTGACTGAAAGTGAAAAACCCGCCAAACCACAGTGACCATTTATGTAACTAACTCACAATGAAATTACAAAAGTATTCACAATGAGGCATATTGGCATTCGGCTTTAGCTTTAGCTTTGTCTACTGTAACATTCAACTTTAGCTTCAACGACTTCACGTTCAACCGCATTCACCATGAGCTTAATGTTCACCTTGACATTGAACTTAAGGTTCACCTTCAGTCTGCAACATTCAACTTGAGATTTGGTTGAAGCCTCTTTGGTTCTTCTGAGTTTATCAAGCAGGTTCCATCACATGTAAATGTACCTACAAATATGTATATTTAAAAGACATGAGTTCACCAAACATAATAATTCATGAAACTTTCCATACTATGCATAATAGATTCAATGAATTAGAATAAGGCATTTGGGATTTTGGTCAATAAAAGTCATAATAAGCACCAAAGTGGCCAAAACTATAGCAAGGATCCGATCAGACCTTCCAAAATTATTAGGCTAGTAACAAAGTAAAGGATCGGTCATTTAGTTGATTACAACTTGGCTATGTTTTAGTGACTGAATGATTTCACTTAATTTTCAATTATTTTAGGACAACCTACAAATACTTTGAATTATCAAAATATGATAATGATCCACTCAGCTACATTAACTATTGAGGGCATTCATGACATACTCCAGGAATGCCCAATTTTTACACTAAAAAAAGGAAATACAGTGTACCTTTCATTCTCGCAGCTGTCCGAGGCATTCTTTGAAGAATTCTTTTGGCTTTATACTTTTCAGATATGTTAAACTGTATTAACTCTTTTTTAGTATGCTTGTGAGCATCCATCAAGAGCCTGCTCATAAGACCACTAAACAGATATTTTATAAGACCAAAAGGAAATATTTTTGGTCAAATTTCAACCTAATCGTATCTACATAGAAGTTTCATGTGGAGTATCATGATTATTAACATTCTAATATTGACTTCGTTTTTACTAGATTATGAAAGAGTAGACAGCTAAAGGGAAAAATAAGCATAATTCAGTTTCATATCAAGTAAAATGCAGAAATCAAAGTAGAGTACCCAAACTTTTAAACCAAATAATAAGTGGCTTAAACCTATTAGTGGATAAATAGGCCCAAGCCCGTTTTGTGGGTTTAGGGTATGTAGGGTTTCACCATTATAAATAATGGTCATTAATAAAGTTACACCTACGGGTTTCAATGTTCTAACAAAACCAATAAACTAATGGAGATAAAGAGCAAGTTGGGCAAGCTGGATGTTCAAGAGTCATCAACTCAGTGTTGTCTACAAACTATATTCACCATCACAAATGTTTAACAACTTGTAGCAAAATGTAATAGTGTGTTAGTAAGTAGTGTAGAGCTAAAGTCAAACCAAAAGTCAAATAGTTGTTATGTTAGTTACTTTCCCTCTTGTATATAAACATGTATCACTTTCATTTCAATGCAATGAAATAATATCATTTTTTACCTTTCATTACATTCTCTCTGATTTCATTATAAACCAACCTCGTCTTTGTAGGTTAGTTGTTTCTATATACAATGAACAAAAAAATGGGAGTTTGATCCTATAAAAAATTAAAAATGTGCCAAAAATATGAATCAAACAAACCTTGTTCATCTTCAAATATATTGTGGCCTAAATTCAATGTTACCATGACAAAATATCATGACTTATTTCTATAAACGTAAACTTCACATAGGACTCAACCAAAAATCCACAACAGTGCCCCGCAAAACATATAAAGAAGAAAATTATGTAGTTCTCTTTTTTACCTTAAGATTTCTGTTCCAAAGAAACTACAATATTATGAAGAGAGAGTCTACCTTTAAATTTTCAAATCACTTTAAGACAAATTTTGGGAGTAGAAAAGTCACTTTAAGCCATCAACACTTTTCTTTCCAAACAATGTTTGCATAAGTTTCCTCCTTTTAGTTTAAAACATTTCATGGCTGCTTTTCAATTTCTCAAGGAAACAGGGATTAAGATGTGGTCTTCACTTGTGTTACTTTAAATAATTTAATAGGAAGTCCTTCCGTAGTTTTCTCACCCTTCCAAATTATGAGAATAAGATATAGACAAAACGTCTTAAGCACAGAATCTTGAAGTTCAAGAACAAATAGTTCAGCAAAAATAATTTAGAACATGATATAAATCAAGTTCTTAGATCTGTTTATTGCAGCTAGCTATGCTTACTTCAAAAGTCCAATACCTTACATCATGTGATTCTGATTTTGATTATCGCTTGAGCCATCTTTCTTTTTAGCTGCAAGAACAACATACTTGGTCTTGACTAATGGCTACTGTTGGAATTAATAAATCATGGCAAGCATATAAATTAAACATAAACATCAAGAACATGCAACGGAAGCATAAAGATCAATACATGTAATTTAATTAACCGAAACATAAAGAAACGCTTACCTTTTAGCAATCCAAGCAATTAGGGTTTATAAAACCCCAAATTAAAGATCAAATCATAAACCCTAATAAATTAGGGTTTATGTAAATCGTATTATCCCTAAATCAATTAGGCTTCCAGTAAAATCCATAGTAGGATTTCTCTACGATCATGTACACACGTATTAGTAGCGATTCGATGCGAAAGGCTAGATTCTTAAATCACAATAGCTTAACCAAACATTTTTGTTATGCTCAAGGTATATAGCAAATCCCTTCATGGGGCTTCACTTTATTAACCAAGGAGTAAAAGAATAAGAAGTTTGGCCTTCTATTAAGTGCCAGAGAATGAATATAAGAGAATGTATTTATACTAAAGACTTGGTATCAAGTTACATATGATTTCCTACGTGGGATTCATCCCTATCGACAAAATATACAAGCCCATAAGGGATTCTAGATTCTTCTTGACTTGTCTCTTTATTTTCGTCTCCCTTTAACAATCGTTTTTACCATTAAGTACTAACGACCGATAGACGTTTATTGTGAAATAATAATTAATTCATAACATTTATATTAATTATTAAATATCGACTCTCATAAGTAAAGTGTGCAATCCCATAGGCTCATGTTCGAATCTGGTCATACGCATATTAATTATATCTGTTGGGTTTTGAGATGCTGCTGCTCAAGGTTGGATAATACTGCTCTTGGATCTAAATGGAAAATACACTAAGTATGATTCTGCTGCTAGGCTAAATCATTCTACTGCTGGTATATTTATTCTACTACTGGAGTAATCGAGAAAATAAGCTAAATAGATACTATTGCTAGGCATCGAAGATTCTACTGCTAGAGTTAGTATTCTGCTGCTTATTAGATAACTATGTATAGTATGTTTGGATAATTATAGAATAGATACGAAAAGATTATTCTTGTATAGAAAGTTATTGTAACCGACTAGGACTCCTTAGTCTATAAAAGGAGGATCTAGGGTTAGAGTTTAGCATACGTATTATTGCTAAGTCGAATCACTTCAAGGTTTTTGTAACCCTGTTACTTTTGAGTAACCGTATTAATATATTGAATTGTTTGTGAAGGGAATTCAATTGTGTTCGATTAATAATTCTTCTTAAGATTAAATACTAGATTCCGCATAGTATTTAATAGTTTGTTCAAGAACAGTTTGTATACCTATTGTTTTAGATTAACATCTAAGATAATTAACAAGATCAATAGCTCATCTGGGATCAACAAGTGGTATTAGAGCTTGTGATCTAGAGACTGCAATCAAGAAGAATTTTTGTTGATTAAGATCTGTTCATTAATAACTGAAGTAATGGAATCTGAAACTACTCATATGGTGACTGCTTCAAAGGTAACAATGCTCAAACCTGGTGAGTATGAACTATGGAAGATGAGGATTCAACAGTACATAAAGATGCTTGACTACTCCATGTGGGAAGTCATTCAGAATGGAGATACTTTACCTGCTAAGGGTGCTGATGGGACAATTTTGCGCATTAGAACTAATGAGGACAAAGCTCAGAGGAGATTCGAGATAAAGACTCACAATATTCTTTTGATGGGGATACCGAA